>BQNB010079360.1:0-30265 GCA_026074375.1 Tanacetum coccineum | reverse complement strand
GCTATTTGTTCCTTTTGGTGAGCATGATGCCACGAAACCATGGGGAGGGGAGGGACTAGGTGATTTTTTTTTGTTATCTTGAGTTGATATTTTTACAATACTTGTAGATTAAATGTGTATAGATCATGTGTAGACTAAATATAAATGGTAACTTGTATCATTTGTTTCCTTTGTTAGTTTTCTTTATGTAATATTAGGCCAAAATAAAAACATGGGTACGGTTTATAAAACTTTGAGCATTAGGAATAAAAATGGGTACTCGTTGAAGTGTAGATAAATTTTGGTGGTTCCGGATATGCCTAAATGTATTTATTTATGAAACGTAAACGCTTTACGTATCCAATAAAAATAAAATTAAAAAAAATTATTTATTATTTTCGCAAAATAATATAAGGCTTGCTTGACGTAAACTTTAATTCGTTTGGTGTCCGTTTAAGTTAAATGTTGATTTTTAACTTACGCGATTTAACTTTAACTATTAAAAATTAAAAGTAAACGCGTGCGAGAATAGAAATAAATAAATAAAAAATAGTGAAATAATGACGTCATAAAATGACCTGAAAATACGAAATGTTACAGTCTCATCCGGTTAAAAGAGCCTTGTCCTCAAGGCTCAAGTCGCGGCACTTGAAGAAGGTACGGGTTTAGAGACGAGATGCAGAATTATAAGTGGAAAATTGAATTCGATAAAATTTAAGGTGACTACTCTTAGCATGGCATGGTTCTTCCTGAATGCATAGGTAATCAGTCTATGCACCAAATATACATAGGTGATTAGGCTATGTATATTTGAGGGCCAACGATGAAATGCTCATTTTCGTCAAAATAGTGTAACGTATGAAATTGTATCAAATAGTTTTATAACGAAATGAAATAGTCAATAAAGTGAACGTGAAGTAGCTCATATGGTGACAACAAAATGGTAGCAAAATGATTTATGGGTTGACATCGAGATTGTTTGTAAAGCGATAGGTCATAACAAGTATAAAGAATATCCGAACGAACGCAGAAGCAGTCAAAGAAAATGAACGTAAAGAATTATTCAATCAACAAAATGAACGTAAAGAGTCGTGTTCTAAAGGTAGGTGCTCCAAGGTGACACGTATGAGGTGACAAGTTAATTGTCGTACTCCCATCAACTGGAAGACTTCAAAACGATGGATTACAAAACAACATGTGCGATCATAAGAAGAGTGTTCCAACTCGGAGTCGAATGGTAAAGTAACTAGTAGAATTTACAAAATATGCCGAATTTTCGATATCATCAAAAGGGAATAAAGTAAAGTCGCGTAAATGGTTGAAGTTAATCGTAAGAGATCAAGAAGAAATTAGCCCATAAGTATAGGTATCCTTATATAATACCAGTATTGACGCTCAAGGGAGTAAATGAGAAATCAGGAAGTACACGAAAATCAGAATGATCAATATTTATATAACTGACCTATATAAGGTAAATAGTAAGACGTCATAAGATAGACATAAGAGAGCGAAATCATAGTCTAGTATTAAATACTCATTATCCATGTAATAGTAGTAGGGATGCAAAAGAGAGCATATAAGTTACCTGGGAGCAAGCGCGTGCGGATATCGGATAAAACAAGGAGAGACTCTATATTTTGAAAAACATGGTCATAGTCTAGGTTTTGAAAACGACCTAGTTCTCTATGACTTCAGCTCTGATACCATCTGTAACACCCCCAAAATCTGGTCGCAGCGGAATGGTAACAATGGGGTGCTACTTCATAGTCCAAACGCACAAGTCACAGAAAACGACCTCAAAAGAGACGTTTTATAAAATGTCACATTCAATTTAGTAAAAATGTCAGAGTTACACAGGTTCCATTTATAATGTATTAGAAAACATTGTCAAAACGTTTGTCAAATAGTACTCAAGTTATTAAGCCTTCAAAAATATATATCCGCGCGACTCGAATGCTCCCAATGCTCCACTAGCAAAATAGTAACCTGAAAATACATGCTAAAACGTCAACAAAATTGTTGAGTGAATTCATAGGTTTATCAGGAAATAGCGTGGACCACAAGATTTAAGTAATAGATGTTGAAATTAATTTAAGAATGTCTTTGTAAGAACAAATACGAGTTTCAGTAATTCAAAGTGTTATTTTCGAAATCCAAGTAGTTGATGTCATAATCAAGTTAATGTGTTGTAGTGGACCACAAGAACGAAGTATGGAGGACTAATACTTATTTTTGAAGTCCCCAAAAAAAAAAAAAACACAAGTTAATAGCAACTAGTTCGTATATACCATAGTCCAAAATAGTAAAGGGTAAGAACAAGAGAACACACTCTTCATTCCCATGCACTTTGTATATATTGCACTAAGCCATGAACCCTGACGCCTTAACTAGTTTGAGCCCCACATGTATAGAGAAGCTTGCCAAACAACCTACAAAGTAGTCTCAATGGTTTAAATGCACACCATGGGCAACTATGTGACCTTAAAATTCCAAGGTGCGGTAAATTTGTCCAGTCCCGATAGATTCATTCCACAACACTAATGCTCACAATTGTGGTAATTGACGGTCATAGATATGGTAGAGACTTAATTGGCAATAGTGGTAACTTACAATAATATGCAGCATAATCTGCGGATAGCATACAGTTTAAAACACTTTTGAAAGCGCGCGAGTAAGAAAAACACTTGTGTCCACTAAGTAAAATAAGCAATGTAAAGCTCATCCTTTAGAGTTTTACAAAAAACAATTAAGTAGTTAAAAAGGGGGCTTTATGAACTCACTTAGTAGTGAAAGGTAATGGTACTGTAGTAAAATATATACAAGTTTGTAAACGAGCATGTATTCCCCTCGTAGCGGGTTTATAAAACATTGAAACGAAGATTGAAATTGCGAGACATGAACTCACAAAGTCCTTGTAAATTAATCACAACCATTTGTTATAAATTAAACGCGTAAGTAAAAGAGTTTGTAACAAGCATGTATCCCCCTCGCGGGGATTTATAAAGCATGTAAACGAATAAAAGCGAGCTAGATGAATTGACAAAATAATCAGTAAATGGCATAAAATGTATCACGGAAATCTCCGAAAGAAACCTAAGTAAATATGAGTCGTGAGAAGTAACCAAGTACTATTAATTAATAACATTAGATATAAACTTATAGTTGTTATAATTGTACTATCGTACGGGGGGCTATCATAATTAAAGAGGTCATGACAAACGAACGAGAACTAGATACTTTAAATCGTAAATCCGAACAACTTGTCAATTACGCCATCCGAAGAGGCCAATCATTTATGAAATTCCCTAGTAATATAGCACCGTTGGTATAACTATAACACATATATAATTCTATAAGCTACATCCACCATCTCTAGTTGTGTTATGTGCTAAATTATGTTCAAATTGTATTTGATAATTAAATACCATGTATTTATCTCCGTATAATCGTTAAATGGTTTAATCGCCTTTGTAAAATAATATTTATAAAGTCTAAACTAATTATAAATATGGTATGTGCTTAAATACACATACCTTTTACCTTTAAAAATGAGCTAAAATAACCAAAAACGGACTTAAAATGCCAAATATATGATGCTTTGGTTTGCTAAGTGTGTGTCAGAACGGATAACTAAGAAAACGGAAATGAAAACAAAGCCTAGACGACAAAACCGGACGAGCGGAAAGAAAAGACTGTGAAGACAAGCCAAATCAAAGCCGGAAAGATCAATCAGTCAAAAAGTCAACATAAAAGTCAACTGGTCAAGGTCAAAGTCAACCAATCAACCCCGACAATTCCAAAAGTCATCAAATCAAAAATATAGAGTTTAAGGGGTTGAAATTCCAAACCCCTAAACTTATATTATTAAGAGAACAAAGAAAAAAGAAGACAAGGGCCAGGAAAAAGTTTCTTGAATTTTCTCTCAAAGAAAAACAAATGGGGGGGAGGGGGCACCTGCAACACCCCATAGTTTTGTACACATAAGGACGAGTTTTGCAAACTGTTTATAAAACCTCCCTGTGTGGGGACGTTGATTTTCGGCCAAAGTCCCCAAAAGGGTATAAACACAAGACCATGAGTGCAAATCCCACACATACACCATGAGGACCAATTAGCCAAACACCACCCGAAACTATAACTACTGACACCAACACACCCAACCTTTTTTTCCCCCCGCACACCTTTATTTCCCCCACAAGCAAACAACTTACGGGTTTGCTTTCACCACGTCTTTTAACCCTGCACACCACAAAAACCCCATGAACATACGCGCCCCCTCCTCCTCCCTTAGAACCTAATCCCAATTAACAATCCCACAAATCCCCAATGGCTAGATCGAACGGTCAAAAGTCGTTTTCTTTTTGGTTTTTCCTCTCACCATAACTAAACACAACAAGACATCGTCTTAGCGATAAAAGAAGAAAAGGACAGAAGAATTAAAGTAGTATAGTACTTTATTTATTCATTTGTATTAATTCTGTATCTTTTTAAGAGCATTTATCTTTAAGTATTTTTTGTAATGCAAGTTTTAAGCACTATGTACTCTCTCCGTTTTTCTTGATACGTCATCACTGTAAGCAATAACATTCAGTTTACAAGCTTTATTTGTGTTCTTTGATTCTCAATTTAAGTTGCTTTTCATCAAATAAAGCTCTTAGAGCTTATTCATGTTCTTAAGCGCAAATTTCCATTTTAAAAAATCTGTTTTAATCATTTATTTTAAACCATTTACATCAGTCATAATCACTTTGAGTGTTTGTGTTCGATTTGAAGCAACAAGAGTAATAACAACCTAGCTTATTGAGCTTAAAGCTCTGGTTTTTTTAAGGCTTGGTACCATGAGGAAACACTTAAGTTGTCTACTTTGGACAACTTAAGTGTGAAGATTCTTCAAAAATAGGTTTCATTTTCTCAATTCTATTTTTAAGCATCTACCTAGCATCTTCATTTTGCTTAGTGTCAAAATTGGTTTGCTTACTCTATGCTTAATCCGTTTCATTTTAGTGGTAGACAGCTTTTAGTTGTATTGTTCAGGTTTTTCTTAGTTAACAACTCATTTAGATGTAACTTGCATATTCTGTCCAAATTTAGACTAATAAGCTACAAAAGTACTACTTAATCATACAAATAAAGCCCTAGTTATTGTTAGTGTTTTCAAAAGCTTAAATAGGTCCATTTTAAAAATAGAAAGTAGCTAAAAAGAATAAGCAGTTTTAGCTTTTAGATAAACTTTTAAACTCAATTTTTTTTTGACAGAAAATTTAAGGGAGTGTTTGGCTTAAGCTTTAAAATGGGTTAAAACAAGTCTTGGTATGGGTTAAGGTCATAAGGTTGGATTTAGCTTAATTTTGTGAAGCTCAAAATACTGTTTTTTAAAATGTTTTTCAGTTTGAAAATTTGTGTTTTTTAAGTTTGCAAATTATTCTTGAAACATGAGATATTTTGAAACAACAAGTGCTTATTTGTAAAGCACTTTGAGTGGTGACGTCAATGTCAAAAAGGTATGTGTATGGTGTCTAAAATTAAAGCTGTCAAACAGGCCTTGGTCCTTTGACTTTGGTGAGTCAAAACCACCAAGTCTTTTCTGTCACAGTTTTAACAAATCCCAAAAACCCTTTTTCACCATCAAAAATCAGCAAGTATTTATGGTTCTTAGAGGCTAAAATTTGGTGGATAAGTCCACAAGCTAGTAGACTTTATCTGTTTTAAGTTTTCTTTTCAATTTAAGCTTATTTGACAGCTTAAAATAAGCTGTCAAATAAGCCCCTCAAGGCTAGCTAAAACCTCCCCTGGTGCAAAGGGGAGATTTTAAGCCCCTTTTTCTTTGTCTTATTGTGTTATTAAGCCCAACCTCTTGGCTTATTACAAGAGCTTATAAGCTCTTGTACAAGTCTGTTGAAATTCAGCTTTTGAAAAGCTCATTTGCTAGCTTATTTTTAAGCTTAAATGAGCCCCCCTAACTGTTTTTAGACTAAGTTTAAGTGTAGGGATGGCTTATTTCATTCCTAGTGACCTAGCTTATTCCATAAGCTAAGTTTGTTTTCTAGTAGCTTTTTAGGAAAGTATTATTTAGTTTTTGTGCTTTATTTATACCTTTTCTAGTTTATGGTTAACAATTTACCAAAAATTGTAGGGTTTTCAACTCACCTTGCTTCATTGGTGAAGAGTTGGCTAGTCCAAGATCAAACAGTTCTTGGTAAAGACTAATCAAATCTGTTGATAGCTGATAGTTTGCTAAAAACTATATGGTTTATCAATGCACCATGTTATGGCAATGAAGCATTGGCTAGTCCAAAAGCAAACGGTATTTGGTAAAGACAACTCAATTCCGTTGATGGTTGACAGTTTACCAAAAACTATATGGTAATTAACTCACCATATTTTTGAAATAAAGAGTTAACTACCCCAGATCAAACAGCTACTGGTAAAGGAACATCAAATCTGTTGATGGCTGGTAGTTTGCCAAAAACTACAAAGCCAACTTAGTTGGATTGTTGCTGAAAAGATGTTGCTGTGTTGCTGAGAAGACAAAGTTGCTGCTGAAGGTGGATAGTGTTTAAAGATCAAGATATGTTAAAGTGTTTGGATACATCCTCTATGAATTTAAGAAGATAAACCTGAAGAAACATGAAGTTAAAAGGGTTCAACATTCATGTTTAAGGGAGGATTGTTGGGAATTATGTTTTCCTAACTTAGTACCGTTGGTAATAATAGTTAGTACTGATAGTTATAGTTAGTACTGACAGTACAAAGTGTTAAGTACTGATCAGATAGTTAGTACCGTTAGTAGAAATTAGTTAGTACCATTTAAGAGATATGTATGAGATATTCTAGGAAAAGATATGTATTATCTTTTATGCGTTTTGTAAGCCTGTTAGGGTTTATCCTTACTCCATAAAAGGATCTCTCATGGCATAGTTAGAGATACGAGTTCAATACATCTCATACAATCATATCTCATAGTTAGTAATCTGTAATCACCCAAAGGAGATTAATAGAAATTATTATTTAGTTTTTCATTGTTCTTCTTAATACTTGTGTTAAGATTCCGCATTAGCACATAGTATTCATAGTCAGTGTTTCTATATAGTCAAACTGTATTTATACAAGTTGGCTATCATCCTTAATAGGCTGCAAAGATCTATTCAGTTTGGGACTCTCAAGCTCTAAGAGCATTTAAGTCCTTGTTTAAGCAAAGGAAAAGGTATACTTACTTTTACTCTTTTAAGCTTATTTACCTTTTTAGCTTATTGCTTAGCTTATTCTGTGCTCACTGTTGCTTATTTGTGCTTAATCTGTCTTGTTATAGCTTATTGTATTTAATCTTTAGTCTACAATAGCTTAATTTGAGTTTTTATTAGAAATTGTCTATTTTAGTAGTTAATATAGCATATTAATGTAGCTTATATTCTGGTGCTTATTTTCCTTAGATTTTTGCTTATTTGTCCTTATTAAGCTTAGAACTTAATCTGTTTTAACAAATAATGGCTTATTCTGATCTGTTTCAGCTTAAGAATGGTTTTTTAGAATTTAAAAGGGGTGTTTAGGATAAGCAGTTGTAAGCTAGTAAAATTGTGTGCAGGCTGTTTTAGTCACTTAAATGAATTTCATAAGCTCAAATTAGACCTAAGAAGTAGTTTTCATAAGCTCTTAATCAGTCTTGCTAAGTTTTCTAGTTCCTTTTATCAAATACTTAAGTTTGCTATTCTAAAAGAGTTTCTAAACTGCTTATTTGATAAGCTTGCTTAAGTTGATGGTATTTGTGTCCAAATGAGTGGTTAATGAACCTGATTTTGAGTTGCTAAACTATGAAAAACCTTAGATAGTGTTTTAATCAAAAATAGTCAAGTGGTAGTGATTAGGCTTAGAAGGTCTTTGTATGCAGATTATTAAATGGCTTATTCTAGCTTAATTTAGGATATTGTTGGTTGCAATTAGCTTTTTATAGTCTGTTTTAAGTTGTTAGAGTATCAAATTTTCTTTTGAGTCTTAATCTTAGTTTCAAGTTTTGTTTTAAAAATTCAAAAAGCTAAAAACAAAGTAGTAGTATCTGTCAAATTCAGATGTCAATCCTAGCTTATTTCTTAAGTTAATTTGCAAAATTTTAGTTCGTTTGAGTCATTTGAGTCTTGTGCTTTATCTGTTTTTGCTTTTTAGCTTATACTCATTTCTTAATTGTTCTTAATCCTAGCTTAAATTTTGTCTAAAATCCTTTAAAAGTGTCTTAAGAGTCTGCTGTCTATTTGCTTTCTGTGGTCTTTCAGCTTATTTAAGTTGATTATCTTTAATCCTTAGTGCTTTTTAGGTCTAGTTTTAGGACTGTCTTTAGCTTATTAATAAGTTCTAGTAATAAGTCTTTTATAAAAGTTGCTTATTTCTGCCTATGCTTTTAGCTTTTTCAAAAAAGAAAATAAAAAAATATGTTTTCAAAAAAGGAAGTCACAAGGTTCGAACCTGTGACCTCCCTTACACAACACCAACACCTCAACCACTGCGCCCTTGGGTCTTTTTCATAAGACCTTTGCACCAGTTATTATTAATACTCATTTTTAGTTTTGGCTTATTTGCTTAATTAAATTTTCACAGCTTATTGGAATAAGCTGTGAATTCTATTTTTCTTCCTAAACCTTTATTATTAGTTTAAGAACTTTTTTGATTATTTTTATAATTTTCTATTTTCGTTTAATATTTTTAATTGAGTTTTTAGTTTAAAAAGCTTTAAAATTAGTTTTAAAAATAATAAAAATACAAAAAAATATATTTTCTGTTTTAAAATTTAATTTTATCATTTTAGTTTAAGTAATTTGCATTTTGAGATTTTAGAATTTTATTTTGTCTTATTTGATTAATTAGTTGTTTTAATTTGCTTTAATTGTTTTTTTAGTCGTCGTTAGAATTTAGTTGTGCCTTTAATTCTAGTTTAGCGTGCCTTTTATGTGTTTTTCCTTTGCGTTTTTAGATTTAGAACCCAAAATCCAAAATATTGAATATTCAAGCACGCGATCACGAACTGAAACAAGGTTTTCAATTCACACTTCGTCCGGATACGACATCCGGGAGGTAAAATATTGTTTGTCCTCAAGCAATTTTTATCAAACGGGATACTCACTATACTATTACTTATTTGGTATTTTAGAATATGTGCTTATGACTCCTATGTGAATATTATGTGATGCATGATTGTTTGGATCGGATGGGTACGCCTACCTAATGTTTGTGAGATTATTGGATCGGATGGGTACACCTACCCAGTATTTGTGTGATTATTGGATTAGATGGGTACGCCTACCCAGTATTTGTGTGATTATTAGAGCGGATGGGTATGCCTACCCAGGTTTGTGTGTGGTCCTGCCCTAATACTAGTGCTCCAACTGGTAGGCCCTTTAGGTGCGTAAGTGACATATAGTTATTGATTAGCGGTGATGCTAAGGTTGCATGCATATATTCATTGTCATATAGCACTATTGTCCACTGTTGAAATATTGGCACAACTTTTGGGTTTAAGGTCAAACCTACGAGCTCACCAACATTATTGTTGACGTTTTTGAGTATCATTTTCAGGTGAAGTGAAAAAAGAATAGTTTGGTGATTGTGATAGCAGACTTAGAAGTATCCTGAGTGGAATTTCGTGTAAAATCTTGCTTGCTTGTTGTTTTGATTATAGTATTTGGATGTTTTGGATTAAGTTTGGATTTTGGATCCTTGTGTGGGCTTTTGAATAATTGTAAGATATTGTGGATTTTAGTTGCGATTTGGGACATCACTCAAGTTTGTTCAAGGTTGATGGACTTCATAGCACTTGGAGATTTTGCAATGTAGTTTTCTCTATTTTATACCTTGTGTTATGATTGATCATTATGTTGCATTCCTGAGTTTTCGCCATTGTCGGGGTGTGATAGATTGGTAATCATAGCCAAGGTTATAGAGAACTAGGTGGATTGGCCTAGACTATAACCTAAGATCCGTCGTTTAGTTGCGTATAGGATCTATGTGCGCGGTGTTCCGCTTTTGTACGCTTTTGTGTGTTCGCAGTTGGTGCTTTAGTTATGTCAGTCATTGAAATGTGTGAGCTCAATATTGAATATGATTGGGAAAGGATGTGAATATAAGTACGGTGGCCAACGTAGTTATAAGCGTATCATAACTCACTCATACTTAGTAATGTTGTTCACACAAATCGATGTTGACACCGTAGGGTGGTGTTATGTGTATATCGGTATATATAGTAAGATATTCTATATATATATATTATTCTTCCCACTTACCTAACGTTGCCCATGGTTCTCCCTTGTATAGATAATGCCGCCAAGAATGAGGACCCGAAGTGCTGGCTGGCTTGCTGCCGAATCACTAGGGTGGGGAATGGGTGAACGGGTTAGTAGAGGTGGAAGGGGTAGAAGATCTAGGGAAGGTAATAATGAGCGTGTTAATGATTTAAATGGTCAAGGAAATGACCAAGGTATGGGAGCTAATGGAGGTGTAGAGGGAGCCAATGGGAATGTAAAGGGAGCCAATGGGGGAGCACCCGACTTCTTAACGATCATTGCCCAACAATTGCAGAACCTCTTACCCGCCATGTTGGCTCAGGTTAGTAACCAAGGAAATGTTGGAAATCAGAATGGTAATGTGGTTAATGAGAATGTTTAGGAGAACGTTAGGAATGTGTTAGTGAATGTCAATCGGGTAGGTTGTTCATATAAGGAGTTCTTAGCTTGTAACCCCAAGGAATATGATGGTAAGGGTGGTGCAGTAGTTCTTACTCGTTGGATTGAGAAAATGGAGTCTGTGCATGATATGAGTGGTTGTAGTATTGACCAAAAAGTGAAATACACTATTTGTTCATTTGTGCGTAAGGATTTAACGTGGTGGAACTCTCAGGTCTGCACGCTAAGCCGGGAAGTTATCGTTAGCATGTCATGGAGTGACTTTAAGTTTATGATGATACAAGAGTTTCGTCCTAGTCATGAGATGCAAAAGTTAGAATCTGATTTGTGAAATCATGCCATGGTCGGGGCTGGCCATGCTGCGTATACTAATAGATTTAATGAGTTGGCTAGGTTAGTTCCACATTTGGTAACTCTTGAGAGTAAGATGATTAAGAGGTATGTGTATGGCCTTGCTCTATAGATCTGTGGGATGGTGGAAGCAACAAAGCCAAAGACTATACAGAAGGTTGTGCACATTTCTGGTGCACTGACTGATGAGGCTGTGATAAATGGATCAATTAAGAAGGTTGAGAAAAGATGAAATAGGGGGAATGTCACACCCCTAGAAGGGGCATGGACGGAATACATGTCCGAGGGCATGACATCATAACAATCCAAACATAAAGCAATAAAGAACGACCACTAATCATGGACGTTTGAAAAATAGTTGCACTCGTTACATAAAGAAAATTAATTTAAGTTTTACAACCGGTCATAAGAAAGTTAGATGTAGCGGAAGAATAATAAAGTTTGATAATGACAACGAGTATATAAATTGATAAGTCTTGAAATTGGCGAAGTCACATAACACATAGACTCCATTTAGCATCAAGTATCAAGCCAAGCTAAGCACCTGAGAAAACATGTTTAAAACCTCAACATAACGTTGGTGAATTCATAGGTTTAAGTTAATACAAGTGTGGACCATAAGATTTCAAAACGCATGCGACAACTATAACAGATAAAACATCACATAAAAGTATTTACTATTACGCTAAGCTTATGACACCGATGCTAATAACAACATGGCATATCGTATCATGCCACATAGTATTCATGCCCTTAACCGGTGTCCCAAACCAAAGACCGCCACAACGCACATCGGCATGACATATATTCATTTGTTCTTCATTAAGTGGAACCAAAGCAGATAAGGATAATTAGTCCTAATAGATCTATTTACGCATCTGCGCTCACTTAACCAATCTAATTAGCCAAAGGTGACTAACGGTTCATGATAGTTCGGGCAATAGTGGTTTGTAAGCAACTTAGGCAACACATAAACATGTAAAACTCACGTTAAGAACTTGTGTCCAATTTTTAAAAGCAAACAATGTTTCTCACCCTAAAGTATAAAGCATTTGTAAATTGGTAAAAACGTAGGGCTATGAACTCACCTTAAGCAAGTGGTGAATCGGTAATCAACGAGGAAGAAATAAAGCTGAAAGGTCCTATACGCGACCTAAATAAATGACGCGTCTGAGGTAAACAAAAGATAACCGAAACTTGTACGACACGCTTTCAAGAGAATGGGCATCCATATGTGTTTGTGCTTTAGTTTGTTTAATAAAGTATGACTAAATAAAATTACAAAGTTTTTCATTAAGTCTTGGCGTTCATCCAAAAATTACTACTTTTAGAAAGTTTCTATTTTAGGAAAGTTTTTAGTTTCAAGACGTTAATACCGTCCCCTATATTTGTTAATTTTCCATATTTTCAAAATGCGCTAACTAACCATAATCGCTTAACTTTCAAGTCCAATCCGCTAAGTTTTGCCAAACTTACTATTTTTTAGCAACTTTATCGTTTTTCCTAAATTATGTTAATGACGTCTTCAAATGATGATAATCTATATATATGTGTTACTATATGTTTTGCTAGAGTTTAGAAAGTCTAAAAATGTCTAAAAGTGTTCAAAAACCCCTTTTACTATTAACATCAGCACACTATTTATTTGGTTTTGTCGAAAAATGTTTCAAGTTTCATTTGGCTATAACTTGGCTGTTTTAAGTCCGATTTTAAAGTGCGATATGTGAAAAACTATCTATTCAAAACAATCACTTCAAAAACTACATTTAAGCCTAATGAAGATATTTTTAAGTCTCTCAAAACCTCAAAACAATTTCAGGACAGCAAGCACTTTTTGTCAAAAATGTTGCTAAAATCCACCCAAACTTCACAATAGTGCCTAGTCTAGCCTAATCTCTGTTCACAACTAATCCACAACAAAACCACACATAAATCTAACCTAACCTCATCCTAGCTATTGTTGCAACCCACATTTCAACTCATCTCACCATAGCTTATAAAACAACAAACATAATACTTCCATTTTTATAAAAGTTGTCAAGTTACTTTTATCATTTCTTTTTAAAAAGTAACACAAACACATGGATTCTTTAACTTGGACAATATTCATAAGAATAAAGGAAATGAAACAAGAGATGGGTCAAAGATGCTTACAAGAATGAAGACACAAGTAGAGAAACACAAGATATATTCCCAAAATGACTATATCTATAAAACCCACTTATAAAATTAGAAACCCTAATATTATAATCTTTAGAAACCCTTAAAAATCAACCAACCAATACTCGGATCTACCTTAGGAACCCTTGGAAGTAAACTTAGAATGTTTAGATCTTAAATAAAATCAAATAAAATGAAAACCCTAGAGAGGGTGTTTGTGCCGTGAGCAAGCAAGGGAGAAAGAGAGATGAGGTGTGTGATTTTTAAGGCTATGAATGAGAATGAAACCCTATGTTAGAATATGCAAGGTATTTATAGGAAGAGACTAGGTTAAGAGTGACCATATGTACAAGTAAGTAACAAACACACACAAAAGGTATGTGTATACCTTTGTTCGGTCAAAACTAAGCCACAAGGACCATGGGTTCAATTTTTTAGCTAAGGTTCAAGCAACATGGTCATGGTTCAAAATTACTAGTCAAAGAGTGTAAGAATGTGTAAGTATCACATGCATGAGGTTACATGGGGAGGTTACACATGAGAGTGACACTCTCATGTGTCACTTTCTATGTTTACATGCACACATAGGTGCATGTTTCAAAATAAGATGCTAAATCTTTAATTTAGGATGCAAGGTGACATTTGTTATAGTTTAGGCGTCCAAATTGGCTAAGACAAGGAGGTGAACGAAATTTTTAACATTACAATGCTTGTCGGATGATAACTCGAGTTTACGCGATAAGATTTTGAGTTTTCGGGGTTCCATTTGGTCAAAAACGCGAAAAACGCAATTTAAAAGATAACCCCTAAAATTAATATTGGAAGTGATTAAAAATCATGAGACACTTAGAAAAGTTAGAATATCTAATATAAGGCATAAATTTATTAATAACCGATGTCAGGACGCGCCCGATGACGTTTTTTAGATTTACGTGGTTTAACTTCCTGGTAAACTGTTAGATTCAAACATAACATGAAAAAGTCAAAGATAATAATCAGAAAGGTTTAAAATGTTGACCTAAAACTTATAGGGTGTGACATCCTTTCATCATTAAAAGAGCTTTGTCCTCAAAGCTCAGGACGTAGCTTAAGATGCGGAGTCAGGGTTAACAAAAAGATAAGGGTACTTTTTTTGCATTTTGTCTTCGCGCTCCCAAGTATACTCAAGACCTCTTCTTGAATTCCAACAGACCTTCATGATTGGAATGCGACTTTGCTTCAAATGTTTAACTTCGTGGTCCATAATTTCAATCGGTTCTTCAATGAAATTGAGCTTGTCGTTGACGTGGATTTCGTCCAACGGAATAGCGAGCGGTTTGTCGGATAAGCACTTCGTAAGGTTTGAGACGTGAAAAGTACTATAAACACGGCTTAGTTTCTTGGGTAACTCAAGTCGATATGCAACCGTTCCAACTTTGGCGAGAATCTTAAAAGGTCTAATATAACGAGGGTTCAGCTTTCCTCGTATGCCAAAACGTATCACTCTTTTCCAGGGCTATACTTTCAACATAACCTTATCCCCAAGTTGAAACTCTAATGGCTTACGTCTCTTATCAGCGTAGCTCCTTTTTCGATCACATGAAGCTTGTAGACGATGCTCGATTAAATGATCTCCTCTGTTGTTTCACGAACAATTTTTGGGCCAGTAAGCTGAGCGTCTCCCACCTCAGCCCAATAAATAGGTGACCGACACTTGCGACCATACAACGCCTCAAAAGGTGCAACTTTAATACTCGTATAATAGCTGTTATTGTAGGAGAACTCTATCAATAGTAGATGTCTGTCCCATCCCTTTCTGAATTCCATCACACACGCTCGTAGCATGTCTTCTAACATTTAGATGGTCCTCTCACTTTGACCATCTATTTGTGGATGGTAAGCCGTACTCATATCCAGTTGAGTACCTAGGGCTTTGTTCAACGATTTCTAGAAATGAGACCGAAACTTATTGTCTTGTCAGAAATAATCAAAACTGGCACTCCATGTCTCGAGACTACTTCCTTCAAGTATTGTCTCATCAACTTCTCCATTATGTCGGTTTCCTTCATTGGTAAGAAATGGGCAGACTTTATGAGTCGGTATATAATTACCCAAATGGTATCTTGACCAGACGTCGTCTTAGGTAACTTAGTAACAAAATCCATAGTAGTGTTCTTCCATTTCCATACTAGGATTATAGGTTGAACCAACAAACCAGATGGTTTTTGGTATTCAGCTTTAACCTTTGCACAAGTCATGCATTTACTGACATACGTGGCAATTTCTGCTTTCATGTTGGGCCACCAGTATAGCTTCTTCAAATCTTTATACATCTTGTTTGATTTAGGGTAGATCAAATACTTTGACTTATGCGACTCGTGCATAATCAAAGCTCTCAAGTCACCAAAACAGGGTATCTAACTTCTATTCTTTAAACACAACGTTCCGTCTGCACTTGGCTCCATATTCTTAATCATGCCACACAAATCTTCTGTTCCATAATTCTCTTCCTTTCTTGCCTCAACATGAGCATTCAAGATTTGCACAGGGAGGTTTAAACCAATTGTCATAACCAAGACTCAAACTTGTAGTGGCTTAGGTCTACTCTTTTGGCTCAACGCATCAGCCACCACGTTCGCCTTTCTTGGGTGATAACGTAACTCACAGTCATAGTCACTTAACAGCTCTAACCACCTATGTTGTCTCATGTTTAACTCTTTCTGATCTAGAATATGTTGCAAACTCTTATGGTTAGTGAACACAACGCACTTCGTGCCGTAAAGGTAATGCCTCCACATCTTGAGAGCGAACACCATAGCTCCCAATTCCAAATCATGTGTCATGTAGTTCTTCTTATGGATTTTGATTTGGCGGGATGCATAAGCTATGACTTTCTCCTTCTGCATCAACACTGCCCCTAGGCTTGGCAATCTTGGAGAAACCCTCAATAAATCGTTGGTAGTAACCGGCAAGACCTAGAAATTGGCGAATTTTTGTTGGAGTATTGGGTGATTCCCAATCCTTGATTGACTCAATCTTCGTAGGATCAACGTGAATGCCTTCACTATCAATCACGTGTCTAAGAAATTGTACCTTCGACAGCCAAAAGTCACACTTCAAGAACTTGGCGTATAATTCTTCCTTCTTGAGTAACTCCAAAATTAGTCTAAGATGTGCATCATGTTCTTCCTTGGTCTTCGAGTAGATCAAGATATCATCGATGAACACGATCACAAATTTATCTAGGTATGGTCTGCATACCCAGTTCATCAAGTCCATGAACACTGTCGGCGCGTTAGTCAACCCGAAAGGCATCACTTGTAACTTGTAGTGACCATAGCGGGTCCTAAATGCCGTCTTTGGGATATCCCCGTCACGAACTCTGAGTTGGTGATAACCAGACCTCAAGTCGATCTTCGAGTACACATTTGATCCTTGCAACTGATTAAACAAGTCATCGATTCTCAAAAGTGGGTATCGATTCTTTACAGTAAGCTTGTTAAGTTCACGGTAGTCGATACACATCCGAAAAGAGCCATCTTTCTTTTTGACAAACAAAACCAAAGCTCTCCAGGGTGAGGAACTTGGTCTTATAAATCTTTTGTTAGAAAGTTCTTGTAGTTGGGTAGACAATTCTTCCATTTCTGATGGTGCTAATCTATACGGGGCTCGAGCTACAGGTGCAGCACCTAGGACTAAGTCGATTTGGAATTCAACTTGTCGTATTGGTGGTAATCCAAGTAAGTCTTCAGGAAAGACTTCTGGAAAGTACTGTACAGTCGGCAGGTCTTTGAGTCGCTTCTCCTTCGACTCGTCTTTGTTTTCCTTTACCGTAACATGCGCCAAAAATAGTTGACAACCTTTCTCCATTTACTTCTAGGCCTTTACACATGATATAATGCTCAACATTGATTTCTTCTCCTTGAACGATCAGAATTTTATTTCCGTAAGGAATACGCACTATCTTCTCGTCATAGACAATCACTGCATGATTCTTTGCTAACCAATCCATGCCGATGATAACGTCAAAACTACCCAAATCTATGGGCATCAGGTCGATATTAAATGGATGTCCTAACAATCCTAATGTACAACCTCTAAGCATAGTGTTGGTTTCTGAAGTTCTTCTGTCAGCTAGCTCGACAACATAACTAACGTCTAAGGCAGATGGAATGATATCTAGCAATGCACTAAAAGTATTTGATACGAAACTTCTATCGGCATCAGAATCAAATAACATATAAGCATGATGATCGTTGAGAAGGAACGTATCCGTAACAGTGTTGGAACCCGGGTTAGCGTCATCTCCTCCTAAAAGTATTTGATACAAAATTTGTATGGATTGTGTAAAGGGGTGTTCTTGAGCCGTGGCATGTATAGAGAGAAATGGGAGAGATTTTTGTGTTTTACACCTTAGGAATGTGTTTTGTATGTTTTTCTTACTAGTTAAGCCTTTATATAGGGCTTAACTAAGGTTAAGAAACTCTAGTTAAGTTAACTAGGGTTAAGTTAAAGGAAAATATCTAAAAGATATTTTAGATAAATATCTAATAAATATCTTATAAATATCTTATAAATATCTTGCATAATATCTCTTGTAAATATCTTGTTAATTAAACGCGAGCTATGACCAAGGTTGAGGAACAAAGATGACACGGTTCATAAAATGATATTTTATGATCATAAGAATAATAGCGAGACATGTCGTAAATTTTTACGATGCTCAAAACGATTAACGAACGCACGATCAACCGTTGACTCGCGAAACGTCAAAAATAAAAATTATCAATTCTTCTCCAAATTTTTCATAATAAAATA
Organism: Tanacetum coccineum; assembly: GCA_026074375.1. Taxonomy (NCBI): domain Eukaryota; kingdom Viridiplantae; phylum Streptophyta; class Magnoliopsida; order Asterales; family Asteraceae; genus Tanacetum; species Tanacetum coccineum. Next base: position 12,314 of record BQNB010079360.1, on the reverse strand, counting down.
CAAAAATATTTATTAGCAACAAATAAAATTTTAAATGTCGACGCTCGTTCACAGAAACTTGTAAAATAATATTTATGACATCGGGCACGCAATCGTCGTACAATGACCTAAAACACGGGGTGTTATAGTAAACTAGTGAGTTATTGTCTCACCGATTGAATAGAAAAATCGATTTGAAAATCAATCGACGAGTCACTTGCTAAAGTGGTTTTGTGACACATCGAGAGTGTTAATCATTTCAAAAGTTCATCATCAATCGTCAATTCATATACTAGAACAAGTTTGATTCTTGTAGAATTGCACCATCATTTCTTTCCAGTTGTCACAAGTTTGATTCATATAGAATCGCACAAGTCACCTACCATGAGCTTGTTTGATGTTGGCTCAAGCAGGATTTCCATCTTCACTGTGATTACTTGAGTATCACTCTGATGTTCTGGCAAAATCACAATGATAATGCGTAGGACTCTTTATATATTTCTCGTTATTCACATTGTGTGAGATAGCAAGTATAATTTTGACAAGTGTCCTAATGAGATTTATGGATGATCTCTTTTGGCTCTAGACTCAATAGTGCATTTTGGTTTTAGTGATCAGAGGCTGAAGCAGACTGCCACCTTTTTAATACCAATTAATCTCGGAGTGAGAAAGTTGATAGAAATGCGTGTAATCTCTGTGAGAAATGAAATAGAAATCTTTTGAGAGATTCTGAGTGGCTAGGGAGGGTTGTGCATTGCATCACTTGGTCCATGATGTTAGTCTTCAATGTCAGCAATCATCTTTGTGATTCTTGATAGCAGATGTATTGACTCGGTTTCTACCTAAGTGTAAAGAGGGCTTCTTTATTTTCACCCTTTATCTTAACTTTTCTTTTTAATTCTTCAAACCCTTCAGCGCTTACCAAGACTTCATAACTAATACCTTGTTGGGTTGTTCCAGTACTAGCTCCATCTCAGTCGGCACTTTTCCCTTATTCTCACTTTTACTCCTTTTTTATACCTAAGGACTACTACACTATCTAGTGGAATATCCCTGGGTAGATCCCTCCGGTTCTGGCTAGATCATGGGAATGAATACCTACCCTTAACTACCTTATAACTCCAATACAGTAAATTAAATGGTCGGTCTTTGGTACTTCCACATTTTTGCCAACATGTAACCATTTGCTCCCCCTTCATATGTGCATCGTTTAATCGAAAGAGTTTAGCACATATGTGGGTGAACGTACACTCGAGTTCAAAACAAGTTCACATAATTAGCCATATATTTTAATCACATTTTCTCCCCTTATCAAAAATTTCAAATCTTTTGATATTTTGGATATCAATTGATTCAAATATGTTAAAAATGTGGGAGAAAAATGTTTCAATTATTCACAAGCCATATATGGAACATATTAATGCTCCCCCTTAATATTTGAGGGTACATAAGATAGTGCTGAGTACATAAATTTGAAATTTTTTGAATTTACTAAGAAATTCTTGAAAACTTTATACTCGAGCACTCCTTATTATCACTATAAGTCTATACTACTTATTTACATATTCACAATTATATTATGTACGAGGTTTGACCTGAGATATGAGAACATCATATGATAAATCATATGGTCCTTTCCAGCAACCGTAGGTCTCCCCCGTAAGGTCTTCCACCAACAAACTTTTCCAAATTTTGCATCAATCTTCTATCTCTGAGCTTCTTATCAATGGCATTGATCATCACACAAGCTCTTTGCTTGTCTTGTTTACTCTATTTTCTCTTAGGAAAGTAGTCCATCTGAACCCCTGTGGCAATATCATTGAGAGCAGTACGAACATGGTTGAGTGTTCCATTACTGAACTTATGAAGTTCATTAGTGCGCATCAGACGATTTCTGTTCATTTCATCTTCATAGATAATGCCTTGGATATCAGGATAAGTAGTGTAGGGAGTCATTCTTTTGAGATCTGAACAGTATGTGTTTGGCTTTATGAGGTTGATCTTTTTTTGATTAGCTTTTGATTCCTAATTGTAGATCTTCCACACGTTCTTGAATGACGATTCGTCTAGTGAACATTCATAAAGCTACATTTAGTGCATATAGTTCTTTTAAATTAAGGTTGGTTACCTTACCTTGAACAAGGAGAAGTAACATATCTTCAATGTCTTGTCGATGAAGTCTTTTGAAGTCGCCTTCTCTAAACTTATATAGTTGATCGTCCTCTCTTTGAACAATAATCTCTTCCAATCGACTGTAACCAAAAAATGATCTTGAGACTGGTTACTACAATAATCCTATGTTTGGAGTAGACGTCTTTTGATGATTCCATGTTAGTAGCATATCCATAGAATTTCTCATGTTTTGGACCCCAGTGATAAGTTCCCCAGTAAGCATGCTTGTCGTAGACAACTTTTTCCGAACTCCATATTCTAGACACCTTGTCTTCAATCCATTTTACTTGACCATAATCAGCAGCCTTCGTCTTAGTGACGGAAGTGATGTATTTCTGACTTGAGCTCCCGCCTTTCAAATATTTAAGATCGTTGTTGATGAAGTAATCCTAAGGAATAACTTGACAATCTCGTTCATTCTGAATTAAAGGTAGGGCTTGCTAAGATCATGAGATATGGCTTCCCTTCTAGATTGTGCTAGTCTAATTGATCAATGGTAGCTTTAAAGACTTCTTCCAAGTGATACTCCAATTCCACTACATTCTTGCACGTGCCTTTTATAAGATCATAGGTTTCACCAGTCAATACTTCTTGAGTCAAATTTTCAATTTTGAGCCAGTGCATTATGAAGGCAGAGAAGTCGATGAGAGTAGCCAAAAACTCATTAAACAAAGATTGAATGCCTATAGCTTAAGCCAGTTATGAGATCTATGGTTGAGGTAGTCATTTGTTAGCAGTCTTTGTTTTGTGCCATTCACGAACAAGAGTTGGTGAACTTGGTGGATTCCACTGTCTTGCATCCTTTAGTATCTCCCGTACAGGAATTTCATTATCATCTCCTATGTTTAACTCTTGATGTGAGTGTTCTTCCAAATCATAAACTTTTTGACTATGCTCCTCTGCGTGAGCAGACTTGCCTAAAGATTTTGGTTGAGATCTGGATGCACCTTTTGAAGAACTTGTGCAATTAGACTCCTTATGTGTTAGTTCTTTGGATGACTCTGCTTCTTTTCTTGATCTCTTTCTCTTTGACCCTCTGTTTGATCCAGCGGAGGTATCTTCATCCTTGTCTTGATCATCTCTACTTCTCTTTAGTGGGACAACATCACCATATAAAGACATGATGTCTTTGTCAGAGTTGTATGATTCAACCAATGCTTTGTAGAGATCCTTTTGAACATCTGATTGTTTATTGATTTATTTTCCTCTATTTCATCAATAAGAATCTTATTCAACTTGAATTCTAAAAGTGAAGCTGCTACTACGTAAGACGTCTGAGGTTGATTGGTTGATCTAACCAGCACTTCAGCTCCTAGAGACTCTGTTATGTATTTCTCAATCTTTGGCATGATCTTGGACACTTGAGCTTGAACCTGCTCCTTAATTATTTATTTCATGGTTGAGTCTACTTGATTGAGAAATTCTTGATTCTCAGCTTAAGTTTCTTTTTAGAACTTGTTTGTTTATAGCTGAACAGCCACATCCACTGGTTCTTTCATCTTTGAAGCAAGGTAATTATCAATAGAGTCTAGAATGAAGGAGACAACGTCAGTAAACTGATTGGTTTGTTTGAACTCAGACATTTTAGTTTCCAATGCAGATACTCGTTGTTCAAACCAGAATAAGGATGCAAAGTTAGGAATATCTAGCAAGGTCGTTATTAGAATAGTTATTATTGTTGTTGTTATTGTTGTGGTTTCTGGTGTTTGTTGTAGAGGTTGAATGATGGGGAAAGGTGGTTGAGGAATTGTTGTATCAGAAGAAGGTGTCTCTGCAGTGACGGAAACTAAACTAGGGGACATGAAATGAGTATGTCACTGAATGTTTGGTTTCAAGATTGAGTCAATACTTATGTCCGGAGAAGGATTAATGAACTTTGACACCAAGTCTGATGAAACAAAAGAACTTTGCTATTGCACTATTGGAGACACATCAGTTAGAGTCACATGAGCATCTTTTGTGTCTTTGTTTGCTTGAGCATCAGTCATTTCAGCATCACTTCTTTCTAGGTTAATATTCACATCTCTGTACATATCATCTTTTTCATCTTGTTTCTGTTCACCCTCCTTATCCTTATCATCACCCTCTTTATTTTCTTTTTCTTCTTTAGTGAGTTCATATTCAGGTGGTGTTGACACTCTTTGATCAGAAGATACTTCATCATCATTTGCTTCTACTTCTTTTTCTTCTTGATCGTCAGCTTTGTAAGTTGACAAGTTAGGATGAGTAAGATTATCTCCATCATTATCAGATTCAGTCTCTTCACTGTCATCATTCACGTTTGACTCTTTTGCATCATCTTCATTGTCTTGACTAAATGTCCAAGATTCTTCTTCACTCTCTTAGGTGTATTTGGGTACATTGGGAACCTCTGGTCTGACACCAGCTCCTTCATTTGTACTAGTTACCTTTTGTTGTTGCTCATCAGGAACCTTTGACTAAATGTCAACTCCATTACCTAAGACACTTGCGTGAGAGCTGTGGAATGGTGTCTTGCTTCTTTTGGTAGCTAGCTTAATTTGTTCAACCTCAGTTAATGCAACCTCAGATAGTACAACTAATCCTTTAGTTTTTTGCATCATAGCAGGTTGCTTCTTCTTATCTGTTTTAGCCACCTTTACTGGAGATTTGAGTCGGGAACCTTTAGAAGCAGGAGTAGTCTTAGATGTGGAAGGAGTAACAGCTTCATTTGCCTTCTTCTTGTACTTTGTTTTTGCTTTTGGAGGTTCTGCTCTAAAGGCGACAGCGTAGTACTCCTTGTAGGCTTTGGAATCTAACATTTCTTGGTTAGTCAATTCATTAGGGAGAATAGCACCATATATCTGTGTGTCCTGATGTCTAGAGATAACTCTTATTGTGTTAAACATGGGGTCATCTTTTGTAGTGTGCCAAAACATCTTGTTTCTCCTTGATATTGACTGATTCTTTGACATGAAGTAGTCTATGATAACTTTGGTGAATCATGGATAACACATGTCATTGATCTTCTTAGAGTTCTTATTCTCTACTTGATATACCAGGTCTTCCTACAGTAGGTAGACATAATCAACATTCTTCTTATGATACATGCCCTAAATGATTTGAGCATGTGACAAGCGAAGACTGTCTAAACTAATAGTTTTTTCACTTAGACACCTATTGATGATAGCAGCAAATGATCTCCAGGGTTGATGCATGTGGTTTACATTGACATCAGTTAAGACCTTTATCTCTCCAGTGTAGCCATGGTATGTGCTTAATTACACATACTATTTTCCATTAAAACCAGACTTAAATGACTAAAAACGCACCAACCTTTGAAATCAATATGTATACTTATTTATATAACTTGTTTTATGTACTTTTCAACTTAGTAAATTACCACAAGTCTTCCTCAACTCTTTATACCCTATGTCATACATATAATAATGTCCATAGTCCATATTTTGTCCACATGAGTCCATGATAACAAGATTAACAAGTCATTTACAACACATGAAATCATAAACTTTCTTAAGTAAACTTTTACTAGTTTGTACATATACATTTTATACTTAAACCAACATGATGCCATACTTATATTTCCTTCATTCCATGATATTTACAACCACATAACACATGAATAAGTGTACAAAATCATAATCACAAGTAAAAATGTGTTTTACATGTTTAAAAGCATCCTAATGGTGATTTTGCTACATAGAACATATATACTCATAAAATCATAAATGTAAATTCATAAAGGGTTTTAGATGACCTTAATGTGATGTAGGATGATGGAAAATATGATCTAAACACTTGTTTAGATGAAAAACCCAAGCTTCCACAATTATAAAACCCTAATCCAAAACAAAACCCTAATCTTGCAATAACTTGCTTAAACCTTGCAAATGCTTAACCAACCCTTCAAAACATCTTAGGTTATCATAGGAATGATGTAGTAATACTTGTATGGTCTTGGAAAATCAAGCTATGGATTATTTAAAAGGGGTGTTTGTTGTCGTGGCCTTCAAAGAGAGAAAAGGGAGGGATTTGTTTTTGTTTACACCTTGGAAATGAGTATGTATGAGTTTCTTTGTTACTTGCACTCTATACATATAACCATGGACTAGTCAAAGACACAAAGGAGGGTCTTAAGGAAGTCTTAGTCCAATTTACTATTAGAGCAAGTAAGGAAAATGGTCTTGGTTCCCTAATAGTTGAGAACATCCTATGAAAATAAGGAGTGATGTTTTCTATGATATTTCTTGCATTCTCATGACCATAAACGGCCCTATATGCATATACATAAGGTATTTATGTAGTTTTTGAGTATTGGGTATAATCGTGGGTATTTGTTGAAGCGTAGAAAAGTTTTGGTGGTTTCGGGAATGCCTAAACGTATTTGATAAGTGTAAAATACACATATCCGTTTGTACCTAAAATAACCCAATTAAACCCAAAACAGACCAAAAATGGCAAAAATATGCTTGTATTTGTGTTTTGTGTGTGCAGGACCGGATATATCAAAAATCATAAGAAAACAATCATAAACGGGCAAGCACGGACACGGGAATCAAAAGAGTACAAAAAGAAGCCAAAGAATCAAAGCCGATGCCAGAAAAGTCAAGCCCTCAGTCAAATCCGGTCAACAGCAGTCAACCATTAAAAGACAAAACCTATAATATTCCATTTTATCCCTCAAAGTTTCAAAAGTCCAAAAATAGACTCTCATCTCTTATTGGGCCTTAGAATCCCTATTAGGCCTGAAAGACCCCAAATGGGCCTTACCCGGATTCATAAGCCTAAAACCCTAACCCATTCCCTTTTAATAAAACCACAGGGACTAAAGTGGCATTTGTGAAAAGTAGTTTTGCACTACAAAAGAGAGGGACTAAAAATAGCAATTGGCCAAAGTTTAAAAATATTTCACCCGTTTTTAGTTATAAAGAAAGGGCGCCAAAAGGTTACTGTTCATTTGTCTTCTCAAAATTTACCCAAGGTCAAAATGATAAGGCAAATGCAAATTAAGGGTTCTATTGGTCAATTCAAGCGCCCTCTTACACAATGGCAGGGATAAATTTTTCATATCATAAGTCCTAATTGGTTTACTTGAGCAAGGAAACCTCGTGTACAAGCATAGAAGCACAAATGAAGATGGGTTTTTACTCTCTATTCACTCACAAAAGTAACACATATGTCACATCACAGATTGCCACACTGGCAATCCGTGTGTGCACAAATGTGATCCAACGGCCATCAAATGCTCTCCAATGATTGGGAAATTGTGTGGTGATGATTGACAGGAGCGTCTAATAGAAATCAAGGCCTAGAAGCTTCAGGGATCGGCTATAAAAAGGCTCTCACCACACACACATTAAAAAAGGAGTTTTTTTAGTTTTTTTAGTAGCTTTTAATTTAGCTTAATTCCGTTTTTAGCTTAATGTAATTTTCCTTAAAAGTTTTGTAATTCCTTTTTTAAGTAATGTAATCAGTATCTTTGGTTAATGAAATTCAGTTTTATTGTGTCATAAGCTCTTTTGTTAATCTCATAAGCTCTTACTTTTTTCTAAATGTTAAGCTAAAGATCATAAGCTACTGAATAAGCTCTTATTAGTCTCTAAGCTAATAATTGAGCTTAAGTGTGATTTTAATTTACCTAAAACCTTTAAAAAACAGCTAAGTACTTTGAACTTATTGGATATTAGCTTTTGGAAGGGGAGCTTAAAATGGATGAGCTCCCAAGGACTTATACTAGCTTATTCACATGAATAAGCTAGAGCTTGTAGCTGTTAATTTAGTATTAGCTTCTGTTTAGCTGAAGTTTAAAGTAAGTTCCCTTTTAAATTTCTTGTCTCTTTACTTATTTAGCTTAAACTGCTTATTAGAGTAATACTGCTTATTTGCTTATTCTATTAGTTTATTAGTGCTTAATTCTCTCTACTTGTGCTTATTAATCATTAATCTTCATCTGCTTTTAGCTTTATTCTAATAGATCTTAGCTTTTCTTAGTTTGTCTTAATAAACCATAAAAACCAAAAATAGATAGCATAGTATTTAGATCTTGAAATTCTAGCTTAGTCAGTTGTTGATTTATGTTTATTAAGGTAGTTACAATCTGTTAATCATCTGGTATTAAGGATTTAATTAGTAGATTTCATTCTAAGAGAGTTTTCAAATCTGTCATAAGCTTTAAGGGGTGTTTGGTTTATCTTAATTTGACTATCAAAAGTCAAAGTTTTTTGTGCAAACCACTTGAGTTAGTTTTTATTTCATTTATAATCATTAGGAAGTATGATTTCAAAGTTTAGTTTTAAAATTTTAAAAAGTTATGGTTTATTTTTTCATCTCAGCACCAGGGTACTTTATAGCTTAAGTTTTGATTGCTTAATTTTGATTTAAGCTGTTTAGGACTTTGTTTGTGGTTGAATTGTGTTGTATACACTTAAATAGAGTGTATTGTGCAGGTTATACCCTTAAGGAAGCCTGTTTTTGAGTATTTGTGGTATACCATTTGCATCAGCAGTACTAACAAATAGTTAGTACTGCTGAACTTTTACACTAGCGGTACTTACATCAGTTAGTACCGTTGAACTTCTTGGCTTCATTTAGATTAGTAATCTTAGGGTTTAGCTTATCAAACTTAGTAGAATTTGAGTATTAATTTAGCTTAATATAGATTAAGTCTTAGATTTCACTTTCTAGCTTAATCTCTTAGTTAAATTTGTTCTCAAAAGTCATCAAAAATTTCATAAAAGCCAAAAACAGTACTTAGGAATTTTAGAATCTTACTTTGTTAATTTAGCTTATGATTCTAGATTTTTCAGCTTATATAGATAGATTATAAGTAGTTTAAATAGTCCTTTAAGTTTTAGAGTCCATTTTAGCTTTTTAAGGTTTTTAGCTTTATTAGATTTTGTGTTACTTTGCTTATTTCCTGAGTTTGCTTAAGTCATGCTTAATTTCAGTAGATTAAAAGCACTTCTAGGTTAGATTTCTTTGCATTTTTAGATTAAGCACATCATAAGCTATCTAGATCACTTTTCCTTTTTAGAATTGAGCTTAATTTGAGCATTTTATAGTTGTTTAAGTGAAAATAAGCCCAAAACCTCACTTTCTGTAAACAGCTTAAAGATAATCTCTTTTTGAGCTTATTATTGATTTTCAACACAAGGTTCTTTTATTAAAGTTGTTCATTATAGCTTAATCTCCAACTTTGCTTTTAAAAGTTTTTCATAATAAGCACTTTTTAATTTTAACTTATTTTTAAGTTTTAAAAAGGACCATTGGTGTAGTCGGGGTTGGGCCTCAGGGTAGGATTTGTAATTTTCTCATTTGCAAGGTAACTCAGTTAATCCCCCTTTTGTCCATCTGTTTTCACTAAAAGTCCTTTAGTAATGGCATAGTTAGTCCTTAGTTAAGTTTCTTTGTTAAGTTTAATATTTTTCTTAAATATTTAGGTTTAGCTTTTAATTAGTTTAATTGGACTTTAATTAAAAAGTAAAAATTAGGGCTTTTATTTTTATAAAATTTCTTATCATTTTCTCTCTTTAGTATAATTTTTTAAAATTTTTAGGGTTTAATTTTAGTCTATCTTGCTTAATTATCGCGTTTTATTTGTTTCCCGTAATTTGTTAAGTGCTTTAATTGTCTTTAATTGCTTGTTTTTAATTAGTAGTTATAAAAAACCTAATCAATCTTCGAACCCATTCAAATCAATATCCAATATCAAGCGAGGTTTCAATTTCTCAATTCATTGGGAAAACGACTCGGGAAATCATACTTTCCGGTAAAGATACGTATATTATATATTATATATATATTTTAAAGAGTGAATTTTCCTTAGGGAATTTTCTTAATTGCTCTTGTTGAGATTATATATTATATATATAAATACCCGTACCAAATTTTTGGCGCCGCTGCCGGGGAATTGAGTTAACGAATCTCTCGTTTTGTGTTTGTTGATAAGATTTGAAGATCCTTTCGTCCTCGAAAGTTTCATTTTTGTTTTATAATTCAAAATTTTTTTAAAAAAAAGAAAAAAAATTATAAAATATAAAAAGTAAAAAATATTTTCCTTTTCTTTTTAGTATAAGTAAAAGATAAAAAAATAGAAAAATCAAAAATAAAAAAAATCTTCCTTTTTAATTTAGAAATAAAAATCACCAATTGGTAAAAATACCAAAATATAATACTCTCAACGGAGGTATTATCATTTCAATTTCCGGTGAACTTGTTGGTTCCCAACTCGTAATCAAAGATTTAACACTTACCATTTGTGTCTCTACAAAGTACGGCTCACCTTAAAAAGAAATTTTTAAGAGCTACCGTGAAGTAGTTGATTATTTGGTTTAAGTCTCTTCCGTGTAACCGTTAAAATTAAAAAAAAATTAGTGTAAAATTTTTCTTTTAATTCTAGATTTTTCCTTTTTAATTTTTCCTTGTTAAAGTGCATGCGCACTCGCTCGCAAACTCGTAACCGTAACCGTCGTCAACAACAACAAACCCTTCCGGTTGTTGTTGAACCCGTTAATTTACAAGAGCCAATTCCCGGACCAACCATAGTCGCGATGGCGGATCGAACTATAGAGGAATTACTCCGTGCACCCACCGAGGGTTACTAAGAGGCTATTGTTTTACCCGAAATCAATGCCGATCATTTTGAGATCAAAACTAATTTGCTTCAATTGGTTCAAGCGAACCCGTTTCATGGTTTAGAAAATGAGAATCCTCATGCTCATATTAATAGTTTCAAAAGGATCACTTCGACCTTACGTTTTAGGAATGTGCCTAATGATGTGATTAAACTTATGATGTTTCCTTATTCGCTCGAGGGAGCTGCTAAAACTTGGTACGAGAAAGAACCCCCGAATTCAATTCTGACTTGGGATGATCTCGTTACCAAGTTCGTTAACCAATTTTTCCCCCCTTCAAAAACCACTCACCTTAAGAACAAAATTTCTCATTTTTCACAAGAATTCGATGAATCTTTTAGTGAAGCGTGGGAACGTTTTAAGGGTATGCTTAGATCTTGCCCTCACCACGGATTTTCGGAGTTAACTCAAGTTGATACCTTTTATAATGGTTTAACCGAGAACGAACAAGACTCCTTAAATGCCGCGGCGGGTGGTAATTTGTTAAGTAAGACTACTAGGGAAGCTTTGAATATAATTGAAAACAAGTCAAAAGTGCGTTATTCGAGAAACAAAACAAATGCTTCTAAGGTTAATTCTAGGGAAAATGTTAGCAAAACGGATGAACGAATTGACAAACTTGCGGATCAACTTTCGACCTTAGTCGAGATTGTTTCTAAAAAGGTTGTTACTCCCGCACCGGTTAAGGCGGTTGAGGAAAATTGTGTTACTTGTGGTGGAGCTCATGCATGGTATAATTGTCCGGCTACCGACAATAACCAAAACGTTTGTGCTACCACGGGAACTTATAATCAACAAGCCCCACCAAATCGAGTTAGTAATCAAATGGCACCACCTGGATTTGCTCCGGTGCAAAATCAAGGTCAAAATAGGAATTATAACAATCAAGGTCAAGGGAATAATTTCAATCGAGGGAATAATTTTCAAAATCAAGGTTTTCAAGGTCAAGTTAATCATGCTTCGAATTTTCAAAACCAAGGTTTTCAAAATCAACCGTTTCAAATGCCTAATAATCAAGTGAACGATTTTTCAAATGATTTTTTGAATTACAAAAAATCCAATGATCAAACGATTAGGAATTTGCAATTCCAAATCACTTCGATGAAAGGAGAGTTAAAGAACGAGATTCAAACTACCATCAAGAATCAACAAACCGCTTTGATGAGTTAGAATAATGCTTTTCAAAACACGTTGCAAAATAATCTTCAAACCATGTTAAATAGTTTCTTTCAAGCTCAACCCTCACCTTCGGGTTCTCTTCCGAGTAATACGATTCCTAACCCAAAGGGCGAGATGAAAGCGATCACTACCCGAAGTGGTGTAGCTTACGAGGGACCCTTGAATCCAACTAAACCTTCTCCAAAAAAGGTAGTAGAATGAGAGACCGAGGTAATAACGGATGAGGAGCAAAATAATTTCCAAGGAAGTACCGCTCAAATCCCACCTACGGTTATCCCTAAACCAATTCTGGAACCCGAGATTCTGAAGACTTTACCAAAATCGACTCCGATAACGGAACCCGAGATTCCAAAGACGATACCTAAAGCAAAC
>BQNB010079359.1:0-30265 GCA_026074375.1 Tanacetum coccineum | reverse complement strand
ATTTAGATTTTGCTTATCTGCTTAATAGCTTATTGATTATGCTTATTTGATTTCTAATTGCTTAATTGTGCTTAGTTTAATCTTATTTTGCTTTATAATCATCTGTTTTAGTTTAAATAAAGTAGATTATAGTTTTTTTAAATATTGTCATAAAACTTAAAAATCCTAAAAATTAGTTAGATTAGTTAATTAGATCTCTGTCTAAGCTTTTTTAATTGTTAGTTTATGTTTAATAAGTTAGTTAAAAGCTAGTTTTTATCTGGTAGTTAGTACTTGTTAATTAGATTTGCAATTTAAGCTTTAACTCAAACCTGTCATCACTTTAAAGGGGAGTTTGGAATAAGCTTCTTTGACCACAAATAGTCAAATTGAGCTTTAGTTTTTCATTGAGTCAGTTTAAATTTCATTTAAAATTAATAGTTAAAGAGTTTTTATAAGTTAGATTTTGAAAATGAAAAGAGTAGGGCTTATTATGATCATTCCTGCACCAGGGGACTATTTTCCTTTTTCTAGCTTGTGAAAATTTTATCCTAGCCCTTTTAGATTTAGTTTGAGCTTGCATTGTGTTTATATACATCCATTTAGAGTGTCTCGTGCAGAGGAAAGAACTAAGGTAACCTGCATTTGTGGTTTACCTTTTGTCAAATTGCATCAGCAGTACTAACCTCAGTTAGTACTGCTGTCTGTTTTATCTTTCATTGAAGCTAGAGTTTTTAGGAATTTAGCTTTTAAATTCAGTAGGAGTCTAGATTTCATATAGGTTAATTTATTTTTTAACTTGTTTTACAAATCCTAGCTTAATTTCTTAGGTAAATTAGCTTCTAAAAGTCATCAAAAATCTCAAAAAATCAAAAGACAGTAGGATTAGGATTAGTGTTTAAATTTTTGATTTCTAGTCTTAAGGAGTTGATTTTATGATTCAGTTATATAGTCAATAAGTACTTAAGCTAGTTTGCAAAAGCTCATAATCAGAAATAGCTATTTGAGAATTTAAGCTTATATGGATTTCATGCTTCTTGCTTAGTTTCTTGAGGTTAGCATTTTCACCTTCAATTTTAGTTAGCTTAATCTGTTTCTAGGACAATTTACTTTTCATTTTTAGATTAAGCAAATCATAAGCTGCTAGATCACCTTTTCTTTTTCAAATTGAGCTTAAATTGAGCTTGTAATAGCTGTTTAAGTAAAACCAAGGGCAAAAGCCCACTTTCTGTGAACAACTTATTCATAAGCTGTTTCAGAGCTTATCTTTCACTTTCAGGCAAAAAGTTTAGTTTTAAAGTTGTTTAAAATCACGTTTTTAATAAGTCTCAATATTTAGTTTTTCATAAAAGTTAAAAAATAAAAAAAAGTGCAAAAAGTGGGGATTTGCCTACCTCGAACCCACGACCTCTCACTTATAGACCCAATGCCTTAACACCATGCTACAATAGCTCATCCGTCCCTTTTTTCCTTTTATTAAATCTTTATACTCATTTTGGCCTATTAAGCCAAATAAGCTGTTGAGCTTATTTCGTGGCTTATTTTATAAGCTACGACTTCGGGCTTATTTTTCCTAGGATCCTAATAACTTAAGCTATTTCCTGTATTTTTTCTAGAATTTTTACTCTAAGTTTAGTATTTTTAATCTTTTATTTTCTTTAAAAACTTTAAAAAATAGAAAATTAATCAGAAAAATAAAAATCTTTTTTATAAAATTTTCTTTTAATATAAAGTTTGTAGGAAAATTAGTTTCACTTTCGTAGGATCTATTTTGCAAAAATTCACTTTTTAAAGAACGGGTTTCGTTCCCGTTCTCGGTTTTCTAGTTTTAACTCCGTTTTCGTTCTGGTTTTTTTTAAACCTCGTTTTTAGTCAATTAGAATACATTTTAAAAGGAAAATAAAAATTAGGTTTAATTTTGTAGAATTTAGGTTTTTGGCCTTAATTTTAGTGTCCCGTTTCACGTCTTTAGTTAAATTTTGAGTTTCCACTAAGTATCTTTATGCTTAATTATTAGAACTTGTTTATTTTTTATCTTTTTAGTAGTTCAACAAATCAAACTTTGCTCCCCATTCAAATCATAATCTGAGCTAAAACGTGGTTTCAATTGCACTTGTCGTTGAGGAAACGACCCGGGTGATCATTCTTATCCGGTTAAATATACGTATTATATATTATATTATATATATTTTTGAGAGTGAATTTTATCAAGGGTAACTTGGTAATTTTCTTAATTACTCTTAAGTTATTATTAGTATATATATTTTTGCGTGTATTAAAACTTCACAATCAGTTTTTGGCGCCGTTGCCGGGGACTTGTGTTAAGATTCCTTCGTTTTACGTTTGTTGATTTAGTTTGAAGATCCTTTCGTCTTCGAAAGTTTTATTTTTGTTAAAAATTTTAAAAATCCAAAAAAAAATATATATAAAAAGTAAAAAATATTTTCTTTTTCTTTTTAGTATAATTATCATAAAAGCATATATAAAAAAATCAAAAATATAAAAAATTTCCTTTAAAAAAAACAAATAAAATACACAAAGTTGGTAAACGAACACCAACATATAATACCTTCAATTGAGGTATTATCATAAATAAGTTTTGGCGAACTTGAAAAGTTCCCAAATCGAACCTAAGATTCAAAAACTTGCCATTTGTGTCTCTTACGAAGTACGGCTCACCTTGAAAAGAAATTTTTGAGAGTTACCGTGAAGTAAGTTGATTATTTGGTTTTAAGTTGTCTTCCGTGTATCCGTTTAAAATAGATTGTTAAATTTTTTTTTTCAAAATCCAAAATCCAAAAAAAAATTTAGTGTAATTTTTGTTTACTTTTTTTTAATTTCTCTATTTTTAGTGCATGCGCACTCGTTCTCAAACTCGAAATCGAAATCGTCGACAACAACAAATAACACCGGTTATTGTTGAGAAACCCGAGTTTCCAATGGCCGACAATCGTACCATGGCTTAAATGCTACAAGCTCCCATCGAGGGATACGAAGATGCAATTGTTGTTCCACCGATAAATGCAAACAATTTTGAGCTTAAACAAACTTTGATTAATCTTGTTCAAAGTAATCAATTTACGGGTAAACAAGACCCTCATAATCATCTTTGATTTTTCAACAAGGTTACTTCTACGTTTAGACATCCCGAAGTTCCAAATACAACGATTAAGCTTTTGCTTTTTCCTTTCTCTCTCGAAGGTGAAGCCCGAACTTGGCTTGATAAGGAACCACCTCGATCGATTCTAACGTGGGATGATCTTGTCTCGAAATTCATAAACCAATTCTTTCCACGTTCGAAAACAACTTACCTTAGAAATGAAATCACCACTTTCTACCAAAAACCGAATGAATCTTTCAAGATGCATGGGACGTTTTTAAAAAGGACTTCTTCTCAATGTTCCTCATCATGGTTTCTAGAATTACATCAACTTGATACGTTCTACAATTCTTTGAATACCAATGATCAAGATGCTTTAGATTCCGCCGCGGGTGGAAATTTTCTAGATAAGATGCCTCGTGATGGTTTAGCCATTATTAAGAGTAAATCCAAGGTTCGTTATTCAAGAAGTCGTGCAATTGAACCAAGAGCGAGTACGAATGCTCCTCTTTCTACTTCTACACCTTCTAATTCTTTTGAATTTCAACAACTCGCCGCTTCTCTTGAAGACAAAATGGATATTCAATGAGCCGATTAGAAAAGATGATAAGGTGAAAAGAATGTTACGACTCCTCGTACGTCAAAGCAAGTTCGTGGAAGTTTGTTATGTCAACATTGTGGTTCAAACCATAATTTCAACAATTGTCCGTTAACAAGAAATGAATTTCCGTTTTTCATGATAACATTCATCAATTCCAACAAACCGCCGCCGTTGGCAACTTTGTTCAAAGGAATCCTCCTAATTTGGCAAATCAGATGAGACCACCCGGTTTTAATCAACCAATGTTCCACCCCCCTAAAAACCAAGGAAGGAAAACCAAAGCCGATATCAAGGAATAAATTTCAATTTGAATCAAAACCGTGGGAAACAATTTCAAAGCAATAACCACCAAAACAATCAGGTCAAGTTTATCAACACCCAAACCAATAAACACCGGTTTACCAAGTTTCCACCATATAAGTCCTACGCCCTAAATTCAAGGTGTTTCGAAAACGGATTTTGAAAACTAGTCAAGCAAAACGATGTCGGTATTAAAAATGTTCAAATCAAGAGTCAAAATGTGCAAAATCAAATGGCTAATGTTATGAGTTTGTTGACAAGTCTTTGTAATAATTTTAAAAATTCCGCCTCTACTTCGAATTCAGGAACTCTTCCAAGTCAAACCGTAACTAACCATCGTCAGCAAATTAATGTTATCACCACAAGGAGCGGTAAAACTTGTGAAGGACCTTCGACTCCTCTTGTTCCTACACCCGTTGTTTCTACTCCTCTAAAAGAACCCGAACAAAACCCGGAGACGTCAACGGAAAAAGTGCAAAAACCAAGTTCAGAAAGTACCGCACAAGTCCCACCTCCGGAGGAAGAAGATTCCATTTTCATTGAAATCCCAAAACCAAAAGCAAAGAAAACCGTTAATGTTGAAATTCAAGATCTTAATTCTCCAAGACCTAATTCGTATCAATCTAAACTTCCATATCCCGAGAGGATGAAAGTAAGAGAGAACGATAAACCAAGTGCTCAACATAGCCAGTTCTTGAAGATGTTCAAACAACTTCGTTTAGAGATTAGATTGAAAGATGCTCTTGTCGAAATGCCAAAGTTCAACAAATGGTTAAGCTCGTTGCTAAGGAACAAAGAGAAACTCGAGGAGATCGCCATTACAATGTTTGAATGTGATTGTTCCGATTTCATCTTGAACCAAAGTTCTCACGAGAAGCTCGAAGATCTGGGAAAATTTCTTATCCCATGTGCTTTACAAGAGCTCGATAGGACTAGTGTTTTAGCCCATTCCGGAGCTAGCATAAATCTTTTACCTCATTCTATCTACAAGCAACTTGGGCTTGGAGCTTTGACTCCTCTCTGAAGACACTCGAGCTTGCAATCGTTCAATTAACCCCACCCGATGGGTATAGCCGAGGATGTTGTAGTTAGAGTTGATGGTTTCACTTTTCTTGCGGATTTTGTGGTGGTTAATTTTGAACCCGATCCAAGAGTGCCTATTATTCTAGGAAGACCTTTCCTTCGTACCGCAAAAGCTCTAATTGATTTGTATGAAGAAAAATTGACTTTAAGAGTAGGAAAG
This sequence comes from Tanacetum coccineum, assembly GCA_026074375.1. Classification (NCBI taxonomy): domain Eukaryota; kingdom Viridiplantae; phylum Streptophyta; class Magnoliopsida; order Asterales; family Asteraceae; genus Tanacetum; species Tanacetum coccineum. The sequence continues at coordinate 25,042 of BQNB010079359.1, read as the reverse complement.
GAAGAACTTGTTTACTATGCCGATAAATCTGAGAAAAACAAGGATAAGAATTTTGTTCACGCCATTTCTATCATCGATTTTTCAAAAGACGATCCGTTTAGTGGCAGTACCACTAATACTCTTCCTCCTAGTTCTTCTCCAGTGAAGACTAGTGATAATTTTGAGAAGTTCGCCGATGAACTTGCTCCTCTTGATTCGTTACCACCGGGTAATGATGATTCAACTCTTAAGAAGGACTTGCATGAAGAAAATTTTCAAGTTTACTCAAATCCTCTTTTCGAATTCGATGATGACTTCAAATCTAGCAACGTGAATCCTCTCTTTGAAGAAAACGATAAGGATGTCGAGATTAAGTCTTCTTCCTTCACACTTACTTCACCGGAAGAAAGTGAATTAGAAGCTTATCTTGAAAAAGATTCGATTCCACCGGGAACTGATCTTACCCTCCCTCCCACCCTTAAAGTTTCAAGTAGCAATCCTACTTCCCCTACTCTCATCGGAGAGAAGGTTTGTTCATGGAAAACGTCGATGTTTTTCTTGTTGGTCCGATTCGTATGGAAAATGATGAATCAAATGTCGATTAAGATGAAGATACTTTGTCTCTTGGTAACATACTTAAATAAAAAACCAAAACCTCTTTCTCGTCCTCAAGAAGTTAAAGAAATCAAGTAAAAAAGAAGACAACGTTTCTAGTGATGTTCAAATCAATACCATTGTCATGCCAATTAGAATCACTTTTGATAATCCAATTGATTTTAATGCTCATTTTTCCAAACCAAAGGATTTTAAAAAGGACTTACCCATTTCATTTGACTTTACCACAACAAGTATTTTACCACCTCCCTTGCTAGATTCCGACTCGCCTTTCACTGCGGAGTTGTCGGCTAATATTACCTTGAATTCTCTCGGAAATGAGGACAAAGTATTCAAACCAGGTATACTAGTTTATCATGTCATTCATGATAAAAATCTTGTAACATTGGAGGAGAATTTAAAAGAGAATATTTTCTCTGGGACTCTTTTAGTTTTCAAAGAACCGTCATTTCTTCTACCTCCGCCAGAACCACCAGATGAATGTTTAAATTTTAAGCCCATTTTGGTTATGAAGAATGTTGTGCTTAATGAAGATTTCTACCAAAGCAAGAAGACGATACCTCTACATGTTGAAGATGTCAATACCTTCGCATTTGTCATTTGGACTTTTCTTCCACACTTCACTTACACCGAGGAATCACCTTTGATTTTCTCCTTTAGGAGTGAGAATTTTGTTTTTGACCCCGGCATCGTCACATTTCATAAGCCAGTGGCATTTTCAACGACAGTTTCTTGTTCTAAGTGTTGCTCTCCCTAAGGACAAATTAATTCAGGGATCGAGTCGAGCTTGCGACTCAGTGACAAAAAACAAGCCGTTTCGTGGGAGTTCACCCCATGCCTATCCTTTTCTATTTTCTTTCAATTTTCTTAAATAATGTGTTGTGTTGAGGCTAGCCTTTTCCAGTTTCTTGTTGTTTGTTGTGATTTTTGCAGAATTGACCCAACACTTTCGTTTCCGGTGTTGTATCCCGTTTCACTCGAGCTTTCTATCCTTTGTTTGAAATTAGTTTGGGGAGATCCGATATCCTTTCATCTTATTGATTCATGTTTATCTTTGCATAATTCATAAACGGCTTAGATTTTCGTAGAGACCCGACTTTAAACATTGAGGACAATGTTTCGTTTTAGTTTGGGGAGGGAATCTATCGATTTGATGTTACTTGCTTATTGTTTTGTTCTCACGTACCCGTTTTCCCACAAAAATAGCAAAAATTTTAAATTTTTCAGTCTTGTTATAGTATTCTAAAAAAAAATAAAAAAATAAAAAATAAATAAATAAATAAATAAATAAATAATAAATAAATAAATAAAATAATAAGTGTTAAGACAAAAATGTAGGTTTTCCGTTGGTAAGAATAAAGAGTAACTTTTGACCCAATCGTACGTCTTGAGTTGTAGCTTTCTTCCTTAACAATTAATGATGATAGTTTGTGCTAGTCTCACGTAGACTTTAAACATGCTAGACTTGAATCATTAGTAAAAGAAAACTTGTGCTAATCTCAAGTAGATTTTAAATATGCCGAGTTGGATTTTATATGGCTAAGTATTTGCAAATTTCTTTTGTGAAGAATAAGAAATGATAGTGTTATTTATAAGTCAACATTAAAGTAATAAGTTGGTTTTCTTTCAAGCTCATAAGTGTTAATTGTGGCTTTTTCTCCCATTAGCTTGTTTCACCGATCTATATAAGTGTTTAATAAATAGAGTTGTGCGGTTTTTGGTTAATAATTAGCTAATAGAAGTTTTCTTTAGTTCCTTTGAAATTAGGATGAGTACACATCAGGAATACTTAATTTGGCATACTATATGTATCACATTAGCAAATATTTTGCGTATTCCTTAAAGAGCCTAAGTAGTAAGATGATAATAGTAGAATCAAATAATAATCCGAGACTGATAAAAGTTTGCTGCATCTTGCCAGCTCACAACCCGAAGTTACAGCCTTCTGAAAAAATGTCAAGGGAAAATAACGAAGTCCGAAATATGTTTGCTACACAGTCGGAGGCGTGCCTATGTTGTAGCCTTCTAAAGGACTAAGGGTTAATAATGGTGCTAATTTTTTTGTCTTACTTTGTGCTTTAAAGAGCTAGGGTATATGTGCAATAAGCTTGTCCATTCATATCTAAAGAGCCTTCGGGAAAAATGACATGCATGGTGCCTTGCTAAGGTAGCTTAATCAAAGCGAAATTTTGGTTGCCTCGATGTGGACCTTTATTCCTTGAGACATTTGATCTTTTGAAAAGAGCTATGAGCTTATTATTGCGTTTCTTAACCGTTACACTTTATTTTTGGAAGTTAATGAAGTTCGAAACACGTCCTAAAAAGCCTTCGGGTATAGACTTTAAGTTAAATCCTGAGATACAAAAGTAGGATTTGCGGGAGAAAAGAAATGTAAACAATTATTAGTTTATGAGTATTGTTATGTATCAGACTTGTAAATTTAACAATGATCCTTGTTTGTAAGCTAGCATAGGAAAATTGAAAAATCGAGGATGAGAAGTTATCTTTAGACGCTTAATTGTGCTTTTTATTCTATGATCCTAAAAGTTACCAATGCGGTAATGAAAACAATGCATTATGTCAACACAAATAAGTTATAGTTAGGTATCAAGAAAAATCATAAAAAGAGAAAAATCTTTGAAAATGGGAAATCGGGTGTTTTTATAACTTAGTGATCTCTAACTCTCTCAAACAAAAACTCTTTTGCTACTTTTCAAAGGTTTTAGTTTTGAGGAATTTTGAGGTATTTGTTAAAGGCATGTGATATTGCGTTGAGACGACACAATCGTTTAGTATTGGGAATTTTGATAAGTGTAAAATACACATATCCGTTTATACTTAAAATAACCCAATTAAACCAAAAACAGACCAAAAATGGCATAAAATAGCTTGTTATTTGTGTTTTGGTGTGCAGGATATGGATAAGTCAAAAATCACAAGAAAACATGTAAAAAACAACAAACACGGACACGAGAATCAGAAGAGTACAAAAAGAAGCCAGATACAAAGCCGACGCCAAATCCTAGCATCTTCCTCTTTTGTAACATCCACAAGGGCTATTCTTGCAATTTCCAAAAGTTATTTATAACTTGAAAGAGAGAAAAGAAAGACAAGGACCAAATGTGCAAACTCACCAAAGTTCAACAGTTTATCAACCTGTCTAAAACTAGCGGGGAAAGCACATTTTACTTTCATCGTCTTCACAATATTTCAACCCCATGGTAAAACAAAGGGCAAATTAAAATTAAAGGGTGCTTAAGTCAATTCAAGAGGTCTACATCACAAATTGAAGGACAAATCAGTCTTTATCAAAGGATTCATTAACTTTCTCTCAAGAAGAGCCACGTCAACAATGAAAGAAGCACAAGTTTTTATGTGGTTTTGTGGCTAAATTCAACGTCACAAAACTAGCACAAACGTCACATCAAAGAATGACACGCTGGCAATCCTCAGGTGTCCACAACTTGATCAAACGGCCACAATTGAAGCTCAAATTATTGGGAAATGATTGGTTGAGATTAAAAGTTTGGAGAGCAAGGCAAGAGGACCTAGAAGCTTCAGCTTGGCACTATAAATAGGCCTCATTCTCACACACACAAGGAGGCTTCTTTTTTATCTAGTTTTTAGTAATTTTTAGTGTAGCTAAAATTCGTATTTCTCTTTAATGTAATTTTCCTTTTTCAAAGTAATGTAATCAGTATCTTTAATTAATGAAATTCAGTCTTTAGTGTTTTAAATCTCATTTCTAAACTCTCATTTAAAGTCATAAGGTTCAATCTGTAATAGCTAAATAGTCTCAAAAAGGCTAATATAAGCTCGTGATTAAGCTCTTTCAGTTCTATAAGCAGAAATAGAGCTCTTTGAATTCAGTATTAAACTTACCAAAACCTTAAAATCAGTTTTAATCTAATCATTGATCTTATTGGATTTAGAGCTTTTTGAGAAGGTGATCTTAACTATGGAAGAGATCCCAAAGGACTTATACACTAAGCTTGTTAAATAAGCCAGGGGAGCTAGTAGCTGCCATATTGGTTCCTTTTGTTTAGCTAAAGGATCAATAAGTTTCTCTTTTCATTCTTTCCTAAAAATTTCAGTTTAAATTGCTTGAATATAGCTTATATGTTTAAATAATTTCTTATTAGGCTTATTCTCATACTTAATAATGTTAAATATCTCTTATATTGCTTATTAGTTGTTTGTCCTTATCTGTTTTTGCTTAAATAGTTATAGATCATTAGTTATTAATTTCTGTCATAAAAACTCATAAAATACAAAAATATTAGTTTAGTTAAGATCTGAGAATTTTACTTGTATTCAGTTTGTTTTAATCATGATTGCTAATTTGTTTAAAAGCTAGTTTTTTATCTGGTAATTTAGTATTTGTTCATTAAATTTCTAACTTAAAAGCGTACTCAAAACTGTCATAATATAAACAGGAGTGTTTTTTGGTTTAAAGTGCAACTCTTGATTTTGCACTATCAGTAACAAACATAAGTTAGTAATTGCCTGAACCTTTACACTACCGTAGTACAAACCATAAGTTAGCAACTAGTAGTTAGCTTAGATTTTAAGCAAGAATTCAAGTAGGATTAAGTATAGATATAGCTTATCTTAAAATCACAGTTGTTTAGTTTTCATTTTCTAGCATAAAATTTTGTTCTTACAAAAAATCAATTGCATCAGCAGTACTTTGAGCAAAAGTACCTACCTGTTGAATTTTTTTAACTAGCATTACAAACCTCAGTTTTATTACAGCTGTGTTCTTGGCTTATAATTTAGAACATGTAATTGTTAGGATCTAGTTTATTCAAAGTTTTAATATGACTAGAGTTATTAATATAGCTTAAATAGATTTTAAGAGATCTTAATTTGCAAATTTCTTAGCTTAATTCCTAGTTATAAATAGTAGCTGTCAAAAGTCCATAAAAAAAACCTGGAAAACTTCAAAAACATTACTTAGAGTCCTTAAGAATTTAAATTTTGTTTAATTTAGCTTATTGTGTCCCTAGAATTTTTTCTAGCTAATTATATGATTATAAGTAATTTAAATGAAGTCCATAAAAATTTAGAGCTCAGTTTAGCTCTTTTTTAAAGGCTCAAACTTTTATTCATTTGGAATTTTGTATTACTTTGCTTATTTTATTTCCTGAGTTTGGCTTAGTTCTTAATCAATTATACATTAAGCAATAAAAGATAGTTTACAGCTTAATTTCTTTTCATTTTAGAATAAGCACATCATAAAAGCTCTCTATATCACTTTTTCCATTTTTTAGATTTAAAGCTTTATTAATTTTGAGCATTTTAATCGCAGTCTCAAAGTAAAAAAAACGATTAGGCCCAAACCCCTAGTTTCTTCTGTCACAAGCTTATTGATAAGCTCTTTTTTTAGAGCTTAAAATCTTTGAATTTCAGAACCATAAGTGCTTTGATAATTTTGTTCCCTCTAGCTTCCTTAACAACTTTGCTTTCATTTAGTTTTCATTTTTAAGCTCTTTAAAAGTTTCGAATGCTTATAATTTTTAGGACTTTAATTGTGGTCCCGGGGTAGATTCTCAGGGTAAGAAAAAGTGTAAACTTTTCGATCCTTAGTTGTTTGCCAGTTAGTCCCCCATCTCAGTGAAGATAAGTTGTTTCTCCCCCGTTAGTTTCTTAGGTATTATGGCACAATTTAGGTCCCCTAAAGTTAGTTTATGGTAATGATTTTTTTAGTTTTTTTTATTTTTTTTTTAACTTAGTGAATTAAATTGTATTGTTATATTTTTTAATCCCAAATATTTTTTAGTTTGTTGGTTTTGATTAATTTTTTTATTTTTTATTTTATTTATAATAGTAATTATATTTTAGGATTTATTTGGATTTTTTATTTGTAGATACCATGTAAATTTATTTTTTTCTTTTACATTTCTTTATTCTGAATATATTATTTTTTTTCTTTATTCCGTTAATTTTGTTTTTACTTTTAGTCAAAGATTGTTTTTTGTTGTTAGACAACTAGATACCAACCATAAACGTAGAATAAAAAAAGAAATAAAAAAAGATCTTAAAGAATTAAACAAAATACAAATAAAAATAAACTTTGGATGCAAAAACAAAATAAAAAAATAATGCATCTTCAGAAAACGACAAAAAAGTAACAATACGAAACGAAGCACAGAACAAAATCACAAAAAAAGCTAAACAGTCCTGCAAAACAATATACAGTTCGCAACATAATCCCCACAACCTTGTCCGCAAACAAGCCCAATGGCCAATCTCACATATACATACAATTTGTTTGTATTTTTATAAATATAACATTGCATAAAAAATATTTTAATTAATTATTTGAAAATATTGTTTAATTAGTGAAACGAACATTAAATATGTCTATTTATATTATATGAATATTAGATAATTAGCACCACTAAAAATAATAAAAAACAATAACAACGTTACATAAACATAATAAACACCACCAAAACCCCAGCTAACTTTGCGTTAACCTAAAACCGAACTAAACCAACCCCCCAAAACACCCGCCCTCGACTCCCCAACATTCAAAACCAAAACCACCCAAACTTCCCCATACAACAAAACAAACTATCCCAAAACTAAAGCCCCCCAAAAAACTGTCAACCCCAAACGAAACAAATCAACCAAGACATTCAAGATATATGCACACAAGAAAACTACTACCCCTCAACCCCCCCAAAATCCAATGTGTCAACATACCAAACATAATCCTCACTACCACGTGTATATAATTTACACATGTCTGATGGGGAAACTCCCCTGATACACCACACCAACCCCGTAAAAAATAAAAAAATAACATATAATATATAAAATTTTGAGAGTGTAATTAAACACGTTGAAACATTTGTACTTTATCAATGAATAACTCTAAAGAACTAATAAAGAAAAAAAACAATTGGGAATAACAACTCCGCCACATTCACATAACACTAAGTTCGATCTCCAAACACAACAAAGTTATATAGCAAGCTCATAAGGGGTACACGAGCCAAGGGGTTGACACATATTTGGTATACGATTGGGTATACGTTTGGGGTTAGCATCCAACACGTTCAAAACACGAAACAAAGTCTCTAGGACCCTTTGTAAGTCGAACTAAATTTCCCTATGTCAATATTCTATTCGTTGTTTCCTTATCTAGTCACTTAAGACTCAATTTGAAACAACTATCGAAAACTACGTAATGTATGAACATGCCAGTCTCAACCCATACACGGTTCACGCACTTATATTACACGAATAAACTCTTGTGTGGTGATATCGTATATAAGATTTGTTTAAAAATCTAGTAAGCCTTTAACGTGTCATTCAAAACGCAAGAAAGGTAAAATACATAGAAACCCCCATGTATATGCGAAATATATAAAATCTATACGTTAACTTTCCATGAATACAAGATGGCTAGACTGGAGAGCGAATGCATGAGCTTATAGATCGAATGCATGTGAAGAAAACGTTAAACAATTACTTACAAATGCTACGTGAAAGATTTGAGCTCTAGGATCAAACTAGTAAACCAAAAGACTATCTTCGGGCCACCATGGGCTCGACAGCCCACTAAGGGAGCCTAACAGGCCCAACAGACCACGCCCTACAAGGTTACGACTTATTTAATAAGCTCCACGAGCTTATTTAGGGCTAAATTTATATAAACTTTAACACCCTTTAGAAAACCAACCGGACCCTAACGGACTTAATAGCCTATTAACGAGTCCAAGACGTAAGCCAATAAGCCAAGCCGTAGGACCCACAGCTTATTTATAAGCTCAATGAGCTTATTAATAATCCAACGAGCTTAGTAGAAACCAATATGGACCTTTGCATGCTTTAAAAACCAAACGGACCTAAAACGGGCTTAACGGCCCATTACCGTGAACCACCGAGAGCCATAAGCCACAAATAAGCTTTGGTAGCTTGTTTGTGAGCTTAAACAGCTTTTGAAGCTTATACTAACCCTAGACAAGCTAAAGGACCCAAATGGACTAAGCCCAAACCCTTAAAGCACTTAACGGGCTCACATCAGGCCCAACAAGCCCGTTAACGAGCTTAAGTGCTTATTTAATAAGCCATGAAATGAAGACAGCTTAATCAGACCTAAATAAGCCTAATGAGTCTAGAAAATAAGTTGTATAACCTAAGAAACCCTTTTTGCAAACTTTCGGTTAAGGTTGTTGGGCCAACGAGCCCAATAAGCTCAAAATAAGCTCATCCGAGCTTATTAATAAGCCAAACAGATTTGTTAAATCTTAAATAAGCTTAACAAATGCTTTAGTGCTTTTTAAAACTTAATCAGACCTCTAAACCACTATTGGACCTTAACGGGCCCAATAAGGTCCATTAAGCCAAAATAAGCTCTCCCGAGCTTATTTATAATCCGGGATAACTTATATGGCTTATTGGAGCTTAATGTAAAAACTAATGTCCGCTAGTTGTAACTTAATTGGAGTTAAAATGCTATTTTTTACAAAGTTAAATGACTAAATGTGTTAATTTAGAACTTGAGGAATTAAAACTGCCAAATTCACAATTCTATAATGAGGGGACTATTTATGACACTCCTGAAATTTAAGGGGGCTGTTGGAGCATATAAGGACTTAAAGTGTAAAGTTTGTAAAGTTGAAGGACTAAACATGTACAAGTGAAAACTTAAAGGTCTAAAGTGTAAATGTTACATTTTTCATAAACTAGAGGACTGTTTTTTGTAAATTATAAAAACCTAGGGTATTTTATAAACGAAGTGATTTTTTAAACACTAACGAATCAACGAGTTATATATTTATCGATATATAATAACAAGTTAAACCACGACTTAATAAATATGGATATTTATTAATAAACGTTTACACGTATACTAGATCATGTGAAATCGTATACTTTTCCAAGAGCCATCAAACGGATATAACTACATTAAACATGTGCACCACCACACAAGTGATAAACATTATATATAAACTAACAATTTAAATGTAGTTTATCCATTAAGTCATTAGCCTAAACTTTTAGACTAAGACTGGCCATATTTACTTAGGTATTTGACGGTGTGATTCTTACTTAGGACAATCGATTATCATTTTCAGAGGACTAATTACTAAGGTGAGTTCATAGCCCCATGTTATTATAAAAATTTAAAGATTTACGTCTTGGTGTGAGTACAGGCATGTTTTATATTAGACGCAAGTGGTACATAATTATACAATGAATTTACAGTCTTAGGGGTGAGTAAGCCTAATAGCAAATAACCTACTGACCCTTTATCCAAGAATTGTCAATTACTGGATTGTAAGCGTGAATGTTATAAATAGATCTATTTGGGGGTGACGCCCCCGTTCGGGTGATTAGCTATCACCAGGAACGAACGTATACCATGTCGGATTTGGGATGTTTGCGGGTTAGAACATCATTTACGGCATTCATTGGCATAAATATTGTATTCCAACACATGTCGAGCTTCAGTGTCATGACCTTAGGCAAAAGGTAATTACTTTTTTGATGTTTTGCATATTGTTGCTTAATCATACACTTGGAATCTTGCGGTCCTAATAACGATTTACAAAAACTCTATGAAATCACCAACTTTAAATTGAAATTTTAAGCATGTTTTTCTCAGGTCAAAAAGGCACAGTGTCAGATACATTGGGGTCACACTTTTGGAAAGAGTAGTACTAAAATTTGGCGTCTTGACATTTTGGAACGTTTGTAATAAACCGAAATCCTTTTACTTATATTGTCAAAACAATTTGAAGCCATGATTTTAATGTAAAGAACAAGTATTTGTTAATTCTAATGTATCTTTTTAAAACACACGTTAGTTGTCTTTCTCATATCTTGTTGCTATTGATCTATGAATTAATTCCCTCGGATAATTCAACATTCGCTTGCTCCCCAGAATTTGGGGGTGTTACACGTACTCTGGAATCGAAGACTCGTCGACAAAAACAGAAGAGTTTTCCATACGAACAAAGAACAATCCACCACAAAACCCAAGAATTTGTCTACCCGCCATATTCTTAAACATCAATAACTTCACTCACATTCTTGATATTCATGAAATTACGCCTAATGGATGAGAACCCATGGTTGGGCTGCCCGACCATGTTTGTTCCGCTCCAACTCGGTTCCTCAATCACTATTCCTAAAACCGTAAAATGAATATCACTATTAAAGTAACCATTTGACTCTTTTGACAAAAAACCAATTCGATGGCAGAACCAAAACCGATCCTCACAAACACATTCATGAATTCCTCAGAATCTGCGATATGTTTAAATACAAAGATACCGAAAATGAAGTTGTCCGCCTAATTGAATATTTGTTTCCCATAATCACACACTGGAGAAGCAAAAAGCATGGCAGGACGAAACTCAACGAAGGAAGCTACCAAAACGAAGAATGAATGCTTCGAACTGCTTTCATTAAAGCCGATCAACTCTTTTCGACCGACTCCTCGGAGAAATCCGAGCTTTTTCTCAACATGAAAATGAATCTCTAACCGATGCTTGGCTTCGTATGAAGGAAATGCTCCAAAACTGCCATGGTTCACAACATGCCAAAGGCAACATTAAAAATAACTCTATCATGTTTTCATAGCGAGAATCACCCCAAGAAGTCCTAAATCCCTGCGTGGTATTTTCCTCTACAAAAAACACCTAATCACGCTAATCAACTTCTCGAAGATAAAGTCTACATCAACTCATTGGGCTAAAAATCCAAAAAACCAATCATCTCTTAAGAAAACCTTGCTTTTGCCGATGAGTAGCAGTAATTCCCTGATACCAAAAAAAATTATGGCCCGAATGGATGCATGACTTAGAAAATATGCTCAGTACAAAGAACGTCGCAATCTAATGCAAAAAAAAATTACCTAACCTATCTAACGAAGAAGACAACTCCCGCCCATGTCCTCGTGAAGAAGAACCAAATACATGCAAACTTTTCGTAAACCCTTTAACATTGATATACCACGATTGAACTTACGAATGCTGAAATATGCGTACAAAGAACGAAATAGAGTTACAACCGAGATAACCCCCATCAAAAACCCTATGATAAATCTATAACAATAAAAACGAAATAAACAATATCATGAAAACTCCAACAAACCAACAACCAAAAAGACAAGAAACATCAAGGAACTCAAACCCCAACTCGACACCGAAGCCAAAAAACATCAAGCTTTCAATCCCGAATCTTAAGACCTAAGTTCGACCCGACTTCTCCAACAATCAATCATGTCGACCTTCCCCCTTTGGGGAATTTTTTATTCCTCCACCTCCAATAACACTCAACCACACCCAAAATGACATAACCACCAAAGCCTATCAACCACCGCAGACCTCGCAATGAGCCTGTAAAATTTTATTCCATAATAAATGTAAATCCTATAACCCACCATTTAACCTAAATAGTGATAATGAAGATGATTGAACCTACACACAACCAAAAACACAACAACCAAAACCAGTTAAAGAAACTCGTGTACCCAAACCATAAACAAACAGAAATCATTGTATCCCTCAACGTCTATAGAAAGAGAAAATGGAAGCATAATACGGAAAATTCCTCGACGTGATTCGCTCTGTTCGAATCATGTACCAATTATCGACGTCTTAGCAGGAATTCCAACATGGAAAATATCTCAGGAAACTCAAAAGCAACAAGCATAAAATTATAAATAAATTTCTGCCACTTCTTATCGATGAAAGCTCAACAATAGATCCAAAACAAAGTCCACCTAAACTCGGAAGATCCCATAAGCTTTCTTATCCATGTAAATTTCAACAAAACATTTTCCTGTAATGCTTTAGCTGATCTTGGTGCTAGCATTAACCTTATGCCATATTCGTTATATGCCAAACTATCTCTCGAAACTCTTAAACCTACCAAAATGAGTGTAAGATTAGCCGACAGATCATTCCAATACCCTGTTAGAATATCTGAAAATATGCTCTTGAAGGGTTTTGTAATTCACCTATCCTGCCGATTTTTCATTAATCTCAGAAATGAAAAAGATAAGCATATTTCCTCCTAAATCATGGGACGACCATTTATTCACACTACCGATGCAGTTATTCGAGTTAAACGGAAAAAAATCAATCTTGCAGTTGGAACTAAACGAATGATCTTTAATATCGATTCTGCGATGAAACACTCCTATTCGAATGATGATACTTGTTTCAGTATCGATGTCATTGATGAAATCTTAGAAGAAGATTTCAATGATCTTTTAGACGAAGGTAGTAAAATCCTCCATTCCATCGAAGGAACCCTTCTCGAAGAAGAAATCTTTGCTGAATTCGATGAATTCATGGCAATGATTGCCGATGAAAACTATGACTCTGAATCCGATACCGAAGAACTACCATTCGAGAAAATCACCATCAACACAGACTATAAAATCAAAACATCTCTTGAAGAACCTCCTATGGATCTCGAACTTAAACCCCTTCCTGATAATCTGGAATATGTATTCCTGGAAGAACAAACCCTCTTTCTCCTGTAATCATATCATTCTCCGCCTTTCCAAAGAAAAAGAAAAACAACATGTAACCATCCTTAAAATGCACAAGGAAGCTTTGCTTGGAAAAAAACATACCATTCGTGGTAATATGCCCATCATTCTGCAAACACAAGATACAACTTTTGGATGGCAAAAAATCCGTTGTCCAAAAACAAAGAAGGTTGAATCCAAATATGCAGGAAGTTGTTAAGAAAGAAATCATGAAACTCTTGGATACCGGTATAATTTATTCAATTGCCGATAGTCTTTGAGTTAGTCCTATTCACTGTGTACCAAAAAAAGGTGGTATTACAGTTGTCACCAACGAAAACGATGAACTTGTTCCAACAAGAACCGTTACGGGTTGGCGAGTATGCATCAATTATCGTAAACTTTGTTGATAGAAATAATGCCTAAAAACATTATCAATATTTTTCACATCTTTACGTTTTGATAATCACAAAATATAAAAACATTCAATGTAAAATTAAACGTAAACAAGTAATTAGTAGTAAATTTTCATTTCGAAAATTATATCACTTCAAGGTATGAATAAATAAATGCTTAATGCATTTTATGATCAAAGGACATTTTTATTCAACCTCACACTTTTATAAAATGTTGTAAACATTTTTATAAACATTACAAAACATTTTCTACAATTAAAAGAAATGTTTTATTCAAAATAAACATTTTGAAACTCAATTTTTCGGACATAAAACGGCTAGAAAGTTCCAAAAGATTCTTCCTACACAAAAGGACAAAATGGGTGGAGACGCCCAGAGACGGGTATCCTAGAGGCGTGCCCCCTTAAATATTAAGGTGAACGCCCACCAAATAAAGGTGACCCCCATAGACTGACGTTCCACCAGTTTGTCATATAAATACTGGACTATTCCCCACTATTTTCTCACCTTTTGCACTCATTCTTTCTGTTCTAAAACAGCCCACACATCTCATTAAAATTATTTGATCATCTAATCATAAAGCTTTGTTTCCAACTTATCCAAGCTCAATTCCTAAAGTGCAAGAGAAGAATACTTTCATCATCAAGTGAAGAAGTATTACACCTTTGTGTGTTGTTACAATCTTATTGCATTCATATCATAACTTGTAAATCATTTGTAAATCTTGTAAAGTTGTGTCGTTGTTAGATATAGGTGATTGTTGTAAGTATAGTTAGATCTTGGTGATCTTTCTTAGTAGTGTTAGTTAGGTGTGATTATAGTAGTGGCTTGGTTGAATAGTCGTGAGAAGAAAACTAAAGGCTGAAGAAGTTGTATTATCGTATCAAGTCGTGAAGCCAATTTGTGTAGTGAAGTTGTAGAAGTTATGTAGATTGTTTTAGCTAAGATGAGAACTCGACATCAGCTAGTGTCGAAAATCACGATAATAGAAAGTTGTGTAAGGTATTTCTCCTGACATAGAGGATCTTTGGTTGACATAGTGAAGAAAACTCTCGATTAGGTTGCTCGAGGAGTGGAGTATGGGCGAAGAGGTTCTTCGTTACCAAACCACAATGAATCCTCGCAGTTGTGGTTTGAATTGTTCTACTCTTATCTCATGTCTTACATTATTTTCTCATACTATCCTAATTAATGTTTAGATAAGTATATATTTTCATATGGTGCAAGTGTTGAATTCACAAAAGTCTAATCTAGAATTTTACAAACACATTTAAAAACTTAAATTAAAAGCGGTAAACTAAATCAAACCCCCCCCCCCCTTCATTTTTCCACAATTGGTATCAAGAGCCACGTCAAACAAGATTTTTAAAATAAATTGTATTTTAAAACTTGATCGAAAAAATATTAGAAAGGAAATCTTATGCAAAGACCACCACTATTTGAAAGTGATGGATTTATTTATTGGAAAAATAGATTCAAAACTTATGTGAAGTCAAAAGATCTAGATCTTTGGCATGTTATTACCGATGGTGATTTTCCTCCTATTCAAAATAACCTTGAAACTAAAAAGGATGAAGTTGTACCTTTTCATAAACAAAACGATGATGCTTAAAAAAGAAAACTTGCAAAAAATAATGAAGCTAAATGGTAATATTAATAATGCTGTGTTCACATATAAAAAAAAAAAAAAAAAAAATGTAAAAAAAAAAAAAAGAAAAAAATAAAAAAGAATACAAAAGATTTTTAATGTGTCCAAACCGCAAAAGAAATTTGGATACTTAAATAATCAACACACAAGGTAATAATCAAGTCAAAGCTAACAAAATAGATCTTCTTGTTCAACAATATGAACAATTTATGATTCCGGAAGAGGAGTCAATAGATAATGCTTTTGCTAAATTTAACACTATTATTACTAGTCTAAAAGCACTTGATGAAGGTTTTTCTAGCAAGAATTGTGTTAGGAAATTTCTTAGGGCATTACATCCAAAATGGCGCGCGAAAGTCACGGCGATTGAAGAATCAAAGAATCTAACAACCTTACCTCTTGACGAACTAATTGGAAACTTGAAAGTCTATGAAGAAGTAATAAAGAAAGATTTGGAAACGGTCAAAGGCAAGAAAGAACAAAGTAGATCTCTTGCATTAAAGGTGAAAAAGGAAGTAAGTGATGAAGATAGCTCAAGCTCCGATAGTGAAGACGAAGAGGTAATGCAATTGCCGAAAAGGAAATCAAGAAATTCTTCAATGATACGAAAGATTTGTACAGACAACCTGAAGGCATAGAAAAACATTCCAAAGAAGTAGAAAGATGATGGTTTTATGGTAAAAGAATAAAGAAAATGTTTTTTAGAAGTGCGGTGAACCAAAACACCTCAATGAGAATGTTCCAAAGCCGCCAAAGAACAATGATCAAAGAGCATTATTGGAGAGCATGGAGCGACAACGGAGAAGATGAAGTGGAAAAGACTAAAGACGAAACTTGTCTCGTAGCTCAAGCGCCCAATGAAATATGCTTAGGAATAAACTTGGAACCCGATGGGTGGATTAAAGATAGTGGATGCTCAAAACACATGACCATTAATCGAAAGTTGTTTTCTTCATACAAAGCATACAACGGAGGAAACGTAATTTTTGGGAGCAACTTGCGGGGTAAAATCATAGGCACAGGTAAAGATCTTCTCAAGACTCCCTATAATTGAAAATGTTGAGTGCAACGTAGATAACATAACATATAACTTACTTAGTTGTAGGTCAATATGTGTCATCGAAAATGCAAGGTAATATTTACCGAACACGATAGCGAAATAATTAAAGACGAAAAGGTTATAGGTAAAGGAATTAGGAAAGGAGGAATATATGTAATGAAACTAGGAAATAAACCGGAAGATAAAATATGCCTTGCAACATTAGACGAAAACTCCCACACTAATGGCATAAGAGATTAGGTCACGCTAATATGCAACTAATTCAATCATGTATCATCTAAAGAGTTTAGTTAGAAAAATCTACCCAACTTAAATATGACCGACATTTTTTATGATGCTTGCAAAATTGAAAACAAGCTCATGCAAGCACCAAGGCTAAAAATAGTAGTTTCAACAACTAGAAGCTTAGAACTACTTCACAGGATTGTTTAGCCCTCCGCCATACAAAAGCTATGAGGGGAATCGTTATACCTTAGTAATCGTAGATGACTATTCTCAATTCACATGGACTAGATTTTTAGCAAATAAAACTGAATCCTTTGAAGAATTTGAAATATTTAGCAAAATGATCCAAAACAAATTTGGATGTCCTATTGTATCAATGAGAACGGATCATGGTTGGGAATTTGATAATGAAGTACAATTTGGAAAATATTGTGATTTAAATAGGATATCTTACAATTTTTCCGCTCCTCGTACTTCACAATCAAATGGGATAGTAGAAAGAAAAAATCGCACTTTACAAGAAATGAGTATAACCATGTTAAATGAACAATCCATTCCTTAAAATGTTTGGTGCAATGCGGTCGATACATCAACTTATATAATTAATAGAGTTTCTATTAGACGTATTTTAGGAAAAACTCCATATGAGTTGTTGAGAGGTAGGAAACCAAACCTTAACCATTTTAGAGTATTCGGAAGTAAATGTTTTATTCTTAATACAATAGATTACCTCACCAAGTTCGACCCCAAGTCATACGAAGGTGTTTTCCTAGGATATTCACAAAATATTAAAGCTTACATAATACTTAACAAACAAATAATGAAAGTTGAAGAGTCATTAAATGTAACTTTTGATGAAACTCCACCTCCACCTAAAACACCACCATTGGAAGATGATGAATTAGTCGAAGAAGAAGCTAGTGAGGTTAGTAAAACAAAACCCATAGGCAATGATCTTGAAGACATTTCATTAGAAAATAATCAAATGGCAAACATTAAAGAATCTAAAAGTCATCCCCTAGAAAATGTTATTGGTAATCTAAATCAAAGAACTCTTAGGTCGCAAGCTCAAGACAAAAGCAATTTCTTTTGCTTTATTTCAACAATAGAACCTAAAAATATAAATGAAGCATTAAAAGATGAAAATTGGGTAATGGCCATGCAAGAGGAACTAAACCAATTTAAAACAAATGATGTTTGGGAATTAGTCCCAAATCCCATGGATATGACCATTATAGGAACAAAATGGGTATATAGAAATAAACTCAATGAAAATAGGGTCGTGACTAGAAACAAAGCTAGGTTGGTAGCCCAAGGTTATAATCAACAAGAAGGAATTGATTTTGATGAAACATATACACTCGTAGCTAGACTAGAGTCTATAAGAATACTTTTAGCTTATGCTTGCGCACTAGATTTTAAGTTATACCAAATGGATGTGAAGAGTGCATTCCTTAACGGTTTTATCAATGAGGAGGTTTACGTGGCACAACCTCCGGGATTCATTGACTTCGCAAAACCTAATTATGTCTATAAACTTAAGAAAGCTCTTTATGGTCTAAAACAAGCCCCAAAAGCTTGGTACGATCGACTAAAAGCCTTTCTTATTAAACATAATTATTCTATGGGAATGGTAGATAACACTCTCTTCACTAAAAAGAAAGACTCCAACATCATTATATAGTCCAAAATATGTGATGACATTATATTCTGATCAACTATGTCAAGAATGTGTGATGACTTTTGCCCAAGATCATGCATGTAGATTTGAAATGAGTATGATGGGGGAACTAAACTTTTTCTTAGGATTACAAATAAAACAATTAGATGATGGAATATTTTTTTAATCAATCAAAATATATTAAGGAAATGCTTAAGAAATTTGGACTAGAAGACTCTAAGCCAATAAAAACCCCTATATCTATGGAAACTAAACTCACAAGAGACGAAGAAGGTGAGTCCGTAGACAATATCAAATATAGAGGCATGATATGTAGTTTATTATACTTAACGGCAAGTAGACCTGATATAATGTTTAGTGTTTGCCTTTGTGCAACGCTTTCAAGAGGATCCCTCAAGACGTCTCACCTAGTAAGCGTTAATACTATCTTCCGATACATTAAGGCCACAGCATTTAGGATTATGGTATCCAAGGAATCCAAAAATAGAAAACAATAGTTTATGCGGATTCGGATCATGCGGGAGACTACGTAGATCGTAAGAGCACTAGTGGTGTTTGCACGTTCATGGGATGTTGTTTAACATCTTGGTTTTCGAAAAAGCAAACCGCTCTTGCCATATCCAAAATCGAAGCGGAATATGTTAGCGCCGTAAAGGCATGTCAACAAGCATTGTGGATGAAACAATCTCTCGCAGACTATGGCATTAAGGTTTAGAACATATTCCAATAATGTTGATAACAAAGGGGATATAGACTTAAAGTAAGAATCCCCCGTTAACACACACGAACAAAACCCATAGAAATTCGGCAAACCACTTCCTCCGTGATAATGTTCAAAAAGGGAATATCTCTATAGAAAAGGTCTCATCGGAAGACAACATAGCCGATATTTTAACTAAACCACTTAAACGTGAACCATTTAACTACTTACGCCTAGGTCTAGGAATGATGGAACAAATTGACTAAGTTTTCAGCACTGAAAATTAAAAATGAAATATTTGTCAAAAATCTGAGAAATTTTTTTTCTCAGATGGCGGCCCCCTTAATTTATAAAGGACGGCCCCTTTAATTTTAAGGGGACCGCCCAGACATTAAGGGGACCACCCACTGAAAAAATAATTTTTTTTCTCTTTCTTTTCTCTGTGTCTAGGCTTTTGTTTTACACAAAAAAAAACACAAGATTGGGAAAAACCTATAAGCAAATTTTTTTCCTAATACATATTTCATTAGTCCCAATCCATTATTTTCTAAAGAAAGTCTTTCTCACATCTAGGATCACATGAAAATTAATTTTCATATATTGTTGAAATATGCTAAAAAAAAAAAATTATAATGGTCTCTTAATTGTAATCAAAAATATATAATCTAATATATATTTTCGACAATCTTGGTTGAGCAAAACTAAATCAAGGAGCATTTAGATTATTTCTTAGGTTTTGCATGTCTTAGTGTCGAAATAATCGCTACTCCACATTTGTCGCACTTAGGCACACACTAGTATTTGCACAAAAGCTTGTTTCGTTTTTTAACTTAACCCCACTATCATGATTATTTTTTTTGTGCATTATATCTAGTTGCTATTTCATATGCTCTTCACTCAATTCATATATGATTATATGCTAAAATTGTGTGAAATTGGCTATCCTACATATGTAAAATGTTGAATGCTTAATTGCTATGTGCTAAAAATCTTAATTGCCATAAAAGGATGGACTTGCTGCAAAATTAACTTCCAAAACAGAAACCCTCAACATCAACCAAGTTGAAACCCATGTTGGGTATTGCCCTTGTTGCATCTTTACCCAAAAATAATTTCTTGCTTTAAGTGAGTATATCAATTGGATTGAATTCTTCCTCACTCGACCTCATCCACCACCTAGGGTTCAAAGAGATTACCCTTCCACAACCGCCTCCGCTCCAAACTCTTCATCAACAAACAACTAATCTCATAATATGCCTCGTTCGGATGGAACGAATGGCTCAAAAACCCCTATGTTATTGTTTTGTAATCTAGCTCCTTGCTAGTTTTTATTTCTAATAAAATCGCCGTTCCAAAAAAAAATCTCATAATATGCCTATAAATAATCGTCAAACCCTTTTGTGTCGCAAGCTAGTCAAACATCCTTCTATGGCTATTTAGGATTTTCTTGATGTATTAATATGCTCCTAAAGCATATTTGTTTTTCTTTTTATGTATGCTTGTGTGTGGTTTACACACATCGCCTTAAATGAATAAAGTATCTCTTGCTTTGATGTTTGTTTGCTCTTGTCATATTTTTCCTTCCTTCTTGCTACTTGTTAGAAATATTTGTATTGTTCTAACTAGGTTTTGTTGCTAAGCAACCATAGCTAGATTCCTTGGTGCCCTCGAACGAGGAGGAGCACACATCAAGGGGGGATATTTATTCCGTCAATTTTTCTAGCAATCCTCGACGATGCCTTTTTGATTCTACAAAAAGGGAAAGAAACTCACTAAATACTTGTTTAAAAATAATTTTATATTTAACGAGTTTAAATTTTGTAATCATCAAAAATGGGGAGATTGTTGATAAAATATAATGCCTAAAAACATTAATAATATTTTTTCACATCATTTAACGTTTAATAATCACAAAAATATAAAAACGTTCACATAAAATAAA
Organism: Tanacetum coccineum; assembly: GCA_026074375.1. Classification (NCBI taxonomy): domain Eukaryota; kingdom Viridiplantae; phylum Streptophyta; class Magnoliopsida; order Asterales; family Asteraceae; genus Tanacetum; species Tanacetum coccineum. The sequence continues at coordinate 4,274 of BQNB010079359.1, read as the reverse complement.
ACGCAAACAAGTATTTAGTAGTATTCTCATTTCAACAATACATCACTTAAGGTATGTATAAATATATGCATAATGTATTTTATGATCAAGAAATTTTATATTCAACCTCAAACTTTTAAAATGTTGTCAACATTTTTAATAAACATCACAAAACATTTTCTACATTTAAAAGATAAGTTTTATTCAAAATAAACATTTTGAATTTCAAATTTTCGAACCTAAAACGGCTAGAAAAAGTCCAATAAACACCTCCCCTGAGTAGGACAAAAAAAGGAGCGTCTGAAAATGGGCGGCCCCCTTAAATACATGGGGCGGACCCGCCTGTGCAAGAGGATAAGGGGGACGGCACCCTATTTCAGGGGAACCAGGCAAATGACTCCGCTCCTCTAGTTTTACCTATAAATACTAGGACTATCCCAAACATTTTTTTCTTACATTTTGCACCTCAGTCATTCTAACTAAAAAAGCCCACACATCTCTCTAAATCCTTTGATTGCATTTTAATCCTAAAGCTTTAGTTTCTAAGTGAACACAAGCTCAATTCTTCCAAGTGCAAAAAGAATATACTTCCTATCATTATTTGAAGAATATTACAACCCAAGTTATACATTTGCAATCTATTGCAACCACACCATATCTTGTATATCATTAGTAAAGTCATGTAAAGTTGTGTATTTAATTAGATTTGGTAAATTGTTGTAAGAATAGTTGGATCTTGTGTTATCCTTTCTATAGTGTTAGTTAGTTGTGACATAAGTAGTGTGGTGAGGACAAGTAGTGAAGGTGTGAATTTGACAGTTGTGTAAGGTGTGAAGAAGTTGTGTAGTTGTGTTCAAGGTGTGAAGCTAAGTTGTGTAGTGAAAAGTGTGAAGGTGTGAAGAAGTTTGTGTATTGTGTTTCAAGGTGTAGGAAGCGATGTTGTGTAGAGAAAGTTGTGAATAGGTCGTGAATGTTGTGAATCGGAACAAATTGTGAAGTTGTGTTGTGATAGATTGATTCTAGCTAAGATTAGAACTCGACATCTAGCTTAGTGTCGGAAATAGATATAAGCAACGTTGCGTACGATTTTCTCCGCCATAAAGGAGCTTGTTGACATAGTGAAGAAAACTCTCGAGTTAGGTGCTCGGGGAGTGGAGTAGGCCGAAGAGGAGCTTCGTAACCGAACCACTATAAATCCTTGTGTTGTGGTTTAATCTCTCCAACTCTTATCTTTTATTTGCTTCTACTTATTTATATTGTTCATATTGTGCAAGTTTTGAATTCGCAAAAAGTCAAATTTAAGTTTTTATAAACAAACGTAAATATTAAATTAAAAAGCGGTAAACTATTCAACCCCCCCCCCCTTTTAGTTTTCCACACAAACCCTTAATAAGGGTTTATACCAAGAAACCCTAATTCATCACCTTGAGGAATCCCCAAACAACTACCACGCGTACCTTGAATCGTCAAGCAAGGAGATCAAGCGAAAACGGAAAACCAAAACCCTAAACAGGTGTTTGGTTAATTTCGGTTAAGGGGAGAGAACCAAAAATCCCTTAGGGATTTCGGTTGAGGGTTTTTGGGAGAGAGGAGAAAGCACCAAAATTCTTAGGTGATTAGGGAATGAATAAAATAATGAGGGATATGTGGTGTGTTTATATAGGCACCCCAATCTTGCTCACCAAATTTAGTTTAATACTATAATTAAACAAAACTTCACCTCCTTCCTTTTTCTCTTCTCCCAACCGAACAAACACCTCCTCTAGATCCTTTATGGGTCTCGGCCAAACAAGGGGTTCCCACAAGGTTCGGGTTTTGTTCAGTTTAGTCCTTGGTTCTATATTTAGAATGTTTATATAATTAATTAAACAAGTAAATAATTAAATAATTATTTAAATATAAATCATGAAGTAACCATACTCTTCGTGTATTAACGTGTGTGCCCCCAATAAGATCATGTATTTCTAACGTATAGCTTACGGAACCGACTACCAAATTCCAACAGCTCCCACTTGGGAGGCGGAGTAGCAGGCTTGCAGATATACTGATAACTGGCAACGTCTAGCAAACACACACAATTACCTTTAAATTAGAAATACTTGAGATAATAGTTTCAAGAACAATCTCAACTTATTAATGGTTACGTATTACTTGCCATTATCATCCCTTTGTTACTGATACCGTTAAACCATGGATATAGATCCTAACTCATTCCATATAGTGTAACCATTTAGATTCTCGTTATAGAAGTTAATTCAAATATACCAAATGTAATTAAGAATCATCTTAAAATTACCCTTTCGGTGCGGCCTCACAATTATCTAATTAATTCTAGAGAGGGCCCGATTGTATCTTTCTGCACATATAATGTGGAGGAACAATTCCTTTGTTGACTACAAGTGTTGTGGACGCTGCTTCACATTCACTCTGAAAAATAGCTTTTATAACTACCATATTACATGACAACGTTTGGCTATAATCACAAAGTGATATCCACACATACATAACTTGTTTGTATTTCAAGTCTAAGGATGACTTATTAAATCATTTTCGAAACATTTTACTCATGACAAGGATCCAAAAGTAAATGTTCGAAGGTTGGGGTATCTAATATGCAACCCTTGTGAATACATATGAGTTTGGCGGGAACAATCCCTATATTCAAAGAATATAACCAATACTCACATTTGTCTTACATAACAATATTCCCATATTGTTAACCGACAATGGACATATTTAGAATGATAAAATCATTCAAGGATTAAACATGTAAATATAGGATAACAATTATTATATGTATGAATGACAAATACCACGTATCTTCATTCATCAGAAAGTAAAAATTATCTACATCCCAATTATCCAAATACTAAAAAACAGATATGCATGAAACTAATTAGCAAGTTGAAGTTCAATGTATCCAACATTCTCAACTTTTTTACAAGACATCTAAATAGTTATCTGAGTAAATTTTCTGAATACTTGTTTCAAATTCACGAATTTGTGAAGAATTTGAACGTTATGATGAGTGTCGTATGTATATTTGCATACTATTGCAAGAATCATAGTATGGAAACGTGACAGTTCCTTTTATGAGGTATTTGTAGTCACCCACATACTTATCTCAGACAGTCATCTTTACAGTTTCTTAAAATATAAAGTATTCTCATTTTTTAATGTGTATTGCAACTATGCTCTAAGATGAGCATATCTAGTTAGCAGATTTATCATAAATGATAAAATCCTACTATAACTAGAATTGATTATTCTTTAGCATCATGTGTACACAAACAACACTATGCTTTATATAATTCGTGAATATTTATTTTAACAATCATCTAAATCACTCTCAATTAGATATTGTTGTTATCAGTCATCTAAACACTCTCAATTAGATATTGTTGTTATCAGTCATCTAAACACTCTCAATTAGATATTGTTGTTGTCAGCTCATCTCGCTTTTGTACAAAAGTAACAACCAGTCTCATACACAATATAAGATATACATAATGAATCCTTCGTTAAAAACACAAGGTTTCCATACATGTATTATATTATCTCAAGTGAAACATTCATTCCAAGGTTGTTTGTTTAATTTCCTAAAAATCGCAAGTGAAGTTTCATTCCAACCTCAATGATTAACATCTATCTTAGATGGATTGATACCTTCAATATGTTACACAACCTATGTATTTGAGGAAAAATATAGTGCTCCCACTTGACGTCAGGTGTACTCAGGAGTTATCTTAATTTAATCAAAAATCATATTGTGATTAAACTTAAGATCTCAGCTCCTAGATGCATGATCCAATCCACACTTGGATTCTGTTATATTGTATACTTGATAAAGACTATTTTAAACTCATAACCTTTTGATTACACACCGTCCTCGCAAAAGGTAATCATAAAGAAAAGAGTTATAAAACTTAATTGTCATAAAGCAAATATAGACTCATAACCCTTTTGATTACACATCGTCCTCGCAAGGTAATCATTAAGGAAAGAGTTATGAACCTTAATATCCATATGTCAGATTCAAGAAACCCTGTATGACAATGAGTTATTTTTATATAGTTAATGCGTGTAGAAAAGAAAGATTTAATCATAGTCAACTGCTCGAGTAAGATTAAAAATTCTTTATCATCAAACAAGCATTAATATGTATACAATTTTGTCCTTATGAGCCTTTCTTAAAAATAAACTCATTCTAACCTCACATTTAACTTGTTTGGTAAAAGATCAACCAAGCTCAAACATTGATTGTCTTTTAAGGACTACATCTTTTCATTAATAGT
>BQNB010079358.1:0-30265 GCA_026074375.1 Tanacetum coccineum | reverse complement strand
GGTTCGTTTGGTAGGACGTAATGAAATGTTAAATGAATAGAATAAGCGACGTAATGCAATAAATGATGTAATGTAATAATTCATTACCCAGGGTTCGTTTGGTAGGACGGAATGAAATGTCAAATGAATGAAATATCCGACGTAATATAATAAACAGTGGAATGTAATGATTCATTATCATTATTAATCATGTTTGGTTTGTATGATAAGACGTAATGGAATCATGATAAAAAGACTAAAATGCCCCATTAATGGTAGAAAGTTAATTTAATATGTTAGTTAATGGTGAAGTTTTATGTAATTTGATTCCATTACAAGATGGTATGAAAAAAAAAGCAGGGGGCCTAAGGAATGATTTTGGTGTAATGGATCATTATATGTAATGAATAATTACATTCCATAAATGTAAACAAACAACATTTTTTCATTCCATCGTAATAATCTTTTTCATTCCCCATTTGATTACAACATACCAAACACTACGTTATTAATAATGTTTGGTTGGTATGATAGGACGTAATGCAATCGATAAGAAAGAGACTAAAATGTCCATAGTTAATAAGAAGTGTATTTAATGTGGTTAGTTAATGGTGGACTTTTATGTAATTTTGATTACATTACGGACGTAATGAAAAAAAGGAGGGGACCTCTATGGAATGAAAGTGGTAGTTTTTAATGTAATGAGTCATTCATTGAAATGAAGCATTACATTGTATAATTGTAAACAAACAAGATTTTTCCATTCAATCGTAATAACCATTTCCATTCCAACTTTCATTACATCATACCAAAAACTACGTAAATACGGTGGCCAACGCAGTTATAAAAGTATCACAACTTACTCATACTTGGTAATGTCGTTCACATAAATTGATGTAGACACCATAAGGGGGTATTATGTGTATATTTATATATAGTAAGATATTCTATATATATGTTAGTCTTCCTACCTACCTAACGTTACCCATGTTCTCCTTTGTGTAGATAATGTCGTTAAGGATGAGGACCCGAAGTGTTGGCCGGCCTGTTGCCGAATCACGAGGAGGGGGAACAGGTGAACAGGTTGGTAGAGGTGGGAGGGGTAGAGGACCTAGGAGAGGTAACGATGACCGTGTTGATGAATTGAATGGTCAAGGGAATGATCAGGGGGAGGGAGCTAATGGGAATGTAGAGGGAGTCAATGGGTGTGTAGGAGGAGCACCCGACTTCTTGACGATCATTGCCCAACAATTACATAACCTCTTACCCGCCATTCTAGCTCAGGTTGGTAACCAAGGAAATGTTGGAAATCAAAATGGTAATGTGGTTAATGAGAACATTCAGGAGAACATTAGGAATGTGTTAGTGAATGGCAACCGGGTAGGTTGTTCATATAAGGAGTTCTTAGCTTGTAACCCTAAGGAATATGATGGTAAGGGAGGTGCTTTAGTTCTTACTCAATGGATTGAGAAAATGAAGTCCGTGCAGGATATGAGTGGTTGTAGTATTGACCAAAAAGTGAAATACACTGCTGGTTTACTTGTGGTTAAGGCTTTAACGTGGTGGAATTCTCAGATCCGCACGCTAATCTAGGAAGTTGCTGTTAGTATGTCATGGAATGACTTTAAGTTTATGATGATAAAATAGTTTTCTCCTAGTCATGAGATGCAAAAGATGGAAACTGAGCTATGGAATCACGTTATGGTCAGGGCTGGCCATGCGGCTTATACTGTTAGATTCCATGAGCTGGCTAGATTAGTTCCTCATTTAGTGACCCTAAAAAGTAGGAAGATTGAGAGATACGTGTATGGCCTTGCTCCACAGATCCGTGGGATGGTGGCAGCAACGGAGCCAAAGACTATGCCAAAGGCTGTGCAGATCTCTAGTGCACTGATGACATCAAATAACGACTATTTTATAGCATCATTTATCTCATGATAGTAACCCATTTTGTATAGTTATTGCAAAGAATTGTTACTTAATCGTTTATATTTGAGAATTGCAGTAATTATGGAGTAATTGGTGAAAGTTAGCAAAAGGTGCGCATTCTAGAGCTTAAATGAAGATATTTTGAAGATTACTATTCTGAAGACCAATACACTGTATCCATCAAGGAAGATACGGCGTATCCGTGTCTGCACTCACCAAAGACCACAAAAGGATAAAAATCAATACGCCGTATCCAGAGAGACCCAATACACCATATTCAAAATATGGAATGAATAAAATATTCTAGAAGATATCAAGCATGGTCCCTACTCTAAGAAACCCCCAATACGTCGTATCTAATAATTGGATACGCCATATCAAACCGACTTCCAGACCTTATAAATAGAAAACTTAAAAACATGTTTTAAGTGTGCTAAATCATATTCTCGATATCTAAACCATAAAAGTCGATTTTCAAAGGAGAAAAAGAGCAGAAGAGGTCGAGCAAAGTTATCAATTCCATAGAAGACAACGTGTAATTCCATATACTTTAGTAATCGTTCAATTTTTGGTATCATTCGTTAACTCGGTTAGTTTACTTTGGCTAAATAATTGCTCTTGTATTTATTATGACGTTTGAAGGCTAATACCTTCGGGTATTAGTTATTATTATGAAGATCTGAATGTTTGGTATTTGTTATCTCGATTTCTTGATTTATCGTTGAGTTCTTATTTATGTTTGTCAATTTATACTTGTTTACGCGCTTTTGTATGCGACCTATCATTCAACTGGATCTAGTGAAGCAGACCAAGTAGATCTAGAGTCTGGGATAGCTCTTCATATAGTAATTTATACATCTAGAATCATAGTTATACAAATATGTGATTCCTTCTAAGTAGTGTCCTAGGATACAGCTTTGGCTTAACTAGTTAATAGGAATATTGCCAATGGTTTATTGATCGTTGACTAGCAGGTGACCTAGATAATTCAACAAGTAAAGTTCTAATTCATGGATATTGGACAAGGTGACTACTAGTTATAAATTGCCAATTAATCGTAAGTGGGTAAAGTCTTTATATCTAGGGTTTAACAAGATCACCATTGCTTTAATCCCTAAGATAGATTATAATCAACAAATAAGGATGCTTTATGCGGATGCTTTAATTGTGACAGAATTAATGTGTCTAGGTCTTAGGATGATGTAACGCCTAAGTCTTAAGAATGATATGCCACCACTTGATAAAGAATCATTTCACTAAATAAACAAATTCAACATTCTAATCGGATTAAAAATGGTTAATACAGTTTTCTTATATAAGGTTCGACGACTCTTTCATATTTTGTTAATTAGCTTGCGTGGGTTAAAGTGCCTTGAATTGATTGTAGTCACCAACCAAACCATGCCAGTCTCTCAGGCTGAAAACCCCTATTCCTTGTTTAGAATTAGAACTTAGACGACATAGGTTTAACATAGTTTTAGAAATAGATTTAATTAACATAAGAATAGATAACCTAGATATTATTTAAATTGGAGAATTTAACCTCGCTTCAAGTGTTCGACACCCTACTTACCACGAAACTACTACCGATCGGGTACACTGCCCATTAAAGTGTTGTTTTTGGTTTAGTCAGCAAAATATAAATTTAAAACTTGAATCAATAAAATATACACCACACAACGACACATCAAGTTTTTGGTGCTGCCGGGGAGTGAAAATCTTGTTTTTTATTTGATATTTTGGTTTTTAACATTAGATTAGATCTAACTCTTAGGATTAGTGTAATTTAGATTAGTCTATATTCTTGTATATTCTGTAAATTTTGTATATTTGTCTTTAATTGTTTGCTTGTATATTTGTGTGTTTAATTATTTGCGTATTTAATTGTTTTCTTAATACACTGTTCTGGTCGTTAGCTGAATACGGTGTATCCACTTCCATCGGATACGACGTATCCAACTTTTTGTCCAATACAGCGTATTCATTCAAACTAACTAATATGGCGTTTCCACTTCCTTTGGATACGACGTATCGGTCATCTGGAACTAAAGCAAATTCTAAGTTTTCTGTGATTGATTTTCGTGCCAAAATTTTTTCTACCTTTCTTCAGAGTAAATACTGCTGATATTTTTACCCTTGTTACAGGAAGAACTTATCAGAGCTAGTTAATTGAAGAAGGAACTACAAAAAAGTCATAAACCAATTCTTAATATGGAAACTACAGGGACTGAACCAAATCTTTCTATCATCAGTAACAATATTAACATTGAACTTAACTAGGAATTTTTAGAGGAACTACAAAAGAATACATACCACAGATGGATTGATGAAGACGTTGTAAACCACATTGCTAAGGTGCTTGAAATGGTTGATTTGATTCACGTTCCTGGTGTGGATTCCCATCAACTACGAATGAAGGTCTTTCCTCACTTACTGATGATACATAGAAATGGTGGAAAAATAAAGTGGAAGGAAAAATTACAATTTGGGAAAAACTTGTTGAGAAATTCTTCTGTAAATTTTACCCTGAATCATACGATGGAGAAGAAGAAATGTTGGACGAAGGATACAACTGGGGGATTGATCCACTCGAATTCATATCACGAGTAAATTCTTCATTTGATAAACACATGAAAATTAATGGAAGATCTAAAAAAGTATTGTTCCATGCTTAGATGAATGGGAATTGGAATAAGAGACGAATAGATGATAGCATCTTGAGTAGTAACAATACTACTTCTGACTCATTCTTCAAACCTTATCTAAAAACACGTGCAAAGAGCGACACCAAAAAGGAAGATGAACAAAGTCATACAAAGCGCATATATACCAATACATCCAGTTCTATTGATGAGCAACCTAACAAAAGAAGACGCAAAGTAGAAAAGTTTGAAGCTATTCAGTACTCACTTGGACCCAACGAAGAATATATTGCTATTAGAAGTTATGAATATGATATTTGGGAAATAAACGAAGATAGGTTGTCAATAATCTACCAAGATATTTTTCAGAATTAGGACGAAGGATGGATAGTGACTAGAGCTGAGTAGACGAGAAGCTGAAGAAAAGTCTAACTTAAAGACTTCGCTGTAAACAAAAGTGCTTTCCGGGAGACAACCCGGATTGTTATTTAATTTTATCGAGTCTGTCTTCCCAAACATCAATACGGCGTATCCGCTTTATACCATACGGCGTATTAATTGTATAGACGTTATCAGTCTTTATTTTTTTATTGCACTTTAAAAACATTATTGTCAGATTTTGAATACGGCGTATTCATTAACCTAATACGCCGTATCCACCAGACTGACCCGTAATTAGTTTGTTTAGTTTAGTTTAAATTAACCATAGGTACCAAGACAGAAATGCACATGTTCTTGCTATATTCTATACAAGACCTCGTGAAAGAAATATCAACGAAGTTGGTGGAATGCATATTTTCTTGAATTCTATGTGTGTGCTGTTCATGCTAGGATTTAGACGCACCTACAACACACAATCTTGCTCATAAACATAACTTGGAGAATCTAACGAGAAAATATCAGGGGAGTTTCTCATTCTAATTCTTTTTAAATTCCCGTATTTAATGTTTTATATATACAAAAAAGACGTTGTATAACTCAAGTAGAGGGATGGAATTAGAATGTTTACTTGTCCTAATTTTCACACTAAAATGCTTAAATTATGCTCAAATTTAAAATTTTTTCAAGCATACTTTTGTGAAATTACATGTTACATAACCCGCACACATTAACCCTTGTTAGATATTGTGAGGATTTAGCCTTTCTGTTTTCAAATGTTTACCCAAATTCCATAAAATATGAGTGTGTCGGTGATGTTGTAGACTTTAGAACTTGACTTGGTATATCACTCGAGACCTCAATGATAAGTACTATGGATTTAGATGGAGTAACTTGTTTAAATTGGTAAATTTTAGGATTACACCCAAATCGGCTTTACATGTTGCTTATTAACTAACTACACCGGTTAGTTAACCTCCCGTTTAAACCCTTTTCCGCTCTTATCTTTAGAGTGATGATCCATTAGAACAACCCGTAGAGCCAATCCTTTAGGAATATTACACCAACTATTTGTTTTGTTACACCCTTACACCTTAACCTACCTACACCTTAACCTACCCTGTTAGATTAAGTTTAATTTACAGTTGCTAGTTGCTTAAAGTATAAATTTTGTATTTCCCGAGTCTTGTGTCATTTTTTATCTTTGACGCGGTTGGAAATTTGCACATTGCAAATGGAAATGTATATTAGTAGTCAAAACTCATGTGATTTTACTACCGTCACAATTATTGGTGAATCTGAAGAACGAAGAACTATCAAAGAAATTATCTGGAATTATTATGATCGTGAAGATGGTGAAACTACATCGAGATTTGAAGTATAGTTAGCAAAAAAAATTGAAAAAATAAGAAAAATACAAAAAGAGAGAGAAAGTTTTAAAGATAATCATTTCGCAAAGAGCATTACCGAAGGAATTACACAAAGGATCGATTATTCGTTGATACGTCAGAAAAATTAACGATGTAGAGTATTGTACAAAGTGGAAGATATCGCCACTTGCCTTGTAGAGTATGTAAAGTTTTGGGATGATTGGGAAGTTGACCATTACGGGAACGCCAACTTAGGTTGTTGTTTTTTATCGATGATCGAGATGTTGTAAATAGTTGTGTCTTTATCATGGTAACAGTCAAGAAAAAGTGTCTAGAAACTTGTATCTTAAGTCTTAATCTATTTGTTTCTTGATTTTTATTTAACAACAATTTACTTCCCTCTCACATAATGATTAGCCGCTGGTTTTACGCGAACGAGGACTTGTTCGAGCGTGCATGTCTATTCCGTCGTTACGACCATGTATGCATGTCTTAGCTGCCTCGTTGGTTTACAACTTTTGGTGAAAGTTAGAAGGTTCCTACCCTATATCATTCTTCATCTTAACCGTTGGTTAAATTCGAATGAGGATGTGATCGAACACACATGTCTATTCCGTAGTTACGGCCATGTATGTGTGTTTCAGCTGCCTTGTTGGAGTGGTACTTCTGGTGAAAATTATAAAATGATCAACCGTATGCATTTCCATACGAAAACCCATATTTACCTTTATAAACTTGTTACTCCTTAGCTTTAGCGGTAGAGATGTGTATCCTTGCCAAGCTTATGATAGAATACCAGTCACGACCAAGCAATTGAGTGAATTAGTTACATGTTACCACATAGATTAGTTGAGTGATTTGAGTGTTTTTATCTTCCTATTTCGTGAGCTGTTTTGTTTTACTTATAATAGATCGTATAAGCGCTTTAACAGAAAACATCTTAGGTTACAATTTTTATAAACTTCTAAAGGCTACTTGAGGACAAGTAGGATTCAAGTGGGGGGATATTTGATGACATCAAATAACGTCTATTTTATAGCATCATTTATCCTATGATATTAACCCATTTTGTATAGTTATTGCAAATAATTGTTACTTAATCGTTTATATGTGAGAATCCCATGCTTATCAGTAGTAGTAGTAATGAATAAGTGTTTTTATGTGAGGAGGCTTACATTTTCCATTACCTGTGTCTTGTCCATGTTTTGTGTTGTATGTCCAGGATTTCCCGGATTGTGAAAACTCTCGTGCTCGTAGTTTCACCCTTCATCCACAAGAGTTTCACATACCCAGCTTCATTTTAGGAATCCAGTATCCAAATCTAATCGACTAATGTTTTATCTTTTGGCACACTTAATAAACGGCCTTAGATTTACGTAGGTACCCCTTTTAAAACATCGAGGACGATGTTTAGTTCTAGTATGGGGGGGATCTTCGATTTGATTTTTGCCTGCTGCCGTTGTTGTCACGTAATCCCATTTTTACAACCAAAATTTTTGCAAAAATAACAAAAAAATGAAAAAAATTTAATTTTTTTCAAAAATAAGATAAGTGTTTTGTCACTATTTTGATTTTCCCAATGGGTAGAATGAGAATAACTTTTGACTCGATTGGGCGTGTTGAGCCCTAGCTTTGTTCCTTAACCATTTAATAAACGAAAGTTTATTAGGCTAAGCATTCGCGGATCCTTTTATTAGGGATTTTAAATTTGCGAAGAACAAAAAACGATAGTGTTATTTACAAGTAGGATACTAAACAAGGATTATTTGGAAATCTTAAAAGCTTATAAGTGTAACTTGTCACTTTTTCTCCCAGAAGCTCTTAACCTGACTAATAAACGTGCTTAATTTTGTTTTAACTTTAAACCGACATTTTCTAAAAAGAAGCTCTTTCGAAAACAAAAATATTCATCTTAGTTCAGCTTTATACTTGAGTTTCTAAAACGAAATTTTCTCTATTACGAAAAATATATATAAAAAAAAATAAAAAAATAATAATATAAACTGTGGGCTGATAAAGGTTTACTACATCTTGCCGGCTCACAACCAATGTTACAGTCTTCAAAACAAGGCCCATAGTGAGATAATAAATCGGTAGATGTTATCAAATAAAAGCCGTCGTCAGACTAAGTCACTACATCTTGTCGGAGGCGTAGCCGATGTTGTAGTCATGTAAATGATAACGGTAGTATAGTACATAGCAATAAATGAAAATTTAATGGTTAAGATTTCTTTTTCTAAACTCAAGTATAATTTTGAACTAAGAATAACTTGCTTTAAGACTTCAAAAGTTGTTGGTTGCCGTCGGTAGATTATTTCGATTAAGTATTCTCCGTGGGGTGTCAAAAACCTGGGCACTTAGCTGATGAGGCTGGGACGTTCCGATAAGAAAGGTCGCTACATGGAATAATCTCACCAATGAGATCATTAAATTTTTGATGTTTGCGTGCTTTGAGTAGTATTGTTTATTTAGCGGTAAATCTAAGAAATTCGGCCTAAAAGGGGTGGAGTATCCCTATGTACATTGCGAACATTCTCCTGTGGGGTCTCAACCTGATAACCTAAGTCGAACTCGGCTGGGATCTATCGAGAATATGCTGGTTGGTGGGTGATCTAGTCTTTTCCCCAGATTTCTTCAAAAATATCGTTATGCACGTAAACTGTACTACTTTCGAACAAATTGACGGAATCAAACATTTAAACTAGAGAATAAGGTCTCTAGGCACATATCACACTAAAGATGCGAATAATTTGTTGGATGCGAAAAAAGTTGACAAGTCATAGTTATAAGTAGTGTTAGCATCTTTACTTGTACTTAACGGTGATTTCGTTTTTACGCTTAGCTTGGGACTAGTGAAAAATCAGGGACGATGAATTTATCCGTCAGGACATCCCGTGATTATTCTATGGGCGCTTCTCATTCTATGATCCCAGTGTTGATAAAATAAAGGAAGTCAAACAGGTAGTTAAGAAAAGAAAAAGGAAAATCCAAAAAAATTTAGGGATAGTTAGTATACATATAAAAAATGGTGAAAACGGGACTTGTCGAAGCTATTTGATTCTTTGTTTCCCCTTGACGAACACTTAGCTACTTTTCGAAGTTATTAGTCGAGGGGAATTGAGATTCTTGGTTTTCTTTAAGTGTTTACTTCATAACATTGCGTAAGGACACGGCAATACCTTAGATGAGGATTTTGGGTAATGTTCTATAAAACACATACCTTTTCCATTAAAACAGCCAAAAAGACCAAAAACAACAAACACCATCCTCATACCATGCTCTCGATCATCATCTCTCATCTCTTGTATGCGCGTCGTAACACTCATCATCAGCGACAACACACGACGAAAACACACTATACAGCCTCAAACGACAGCACAAAACTCACGCAGGCACGTAATGCGACACTAGAGTCTTGAACAGCAGCAACGACACCTCAACGCATACGCCACACAACGTCCCCTAAGTCAACAAAGCTCATTCATGATACTCAGGAAGCTCAAACCAGTCGGAAAGAGCAAACACACAATCACACCACCACACACAGCGTCAAGCACACATCGCGACGAAGCTGGATCAGAACACAGCAGAAATATCACCATTGCAGGCCTAGACAACTATCGACTGACAATCTAAGTCTATATTACGCTATAAGATACATAAGGAGTCTTCAAACACAAAAAAAAAAAGCAGGAACTATTCTTACTGATTCAATTTTAGTAAAATACAACTTTAGGGGTTAAATCTTCAAACCCCTAAAGTGGTATTAAAACTAGGACCTCCTATGATCATATCACTTATATGAGTTTAAGCGGGCATCTCCTGCACAAACAACCCAAAACTCATACACCACAGGACGATTTTTGCAAAACCCAATATCTCGGGGGGTCCCAAATTTGCCAACTTACTCAAACCTTACCCTGTGAAACCTTAATACATCCCACCAATCACTACACTCCTATCTCACCCATCTCTATATATCAAGCAACCAACAGTTGCTCTGCCAATAGGAAACGAACTAGTTCCTGAGTCTTGAGCAGCCCCTCGCAAGAGTTGTAATTTGTTTGATCCACTCACGGGTTTCCGTTCCAGAGCGTTCTTTTAACCCTTGGCAACCCCATCAACTACCATGGGACAAACACCCCCTCACCTCCACTAAACCTCTTTCTCATCCTTTGTATGACATGCTGCAACCTCACCATTTTCAATATTAAAGCAATTTCCGATGGCGTAGATGACTCAATCAAAAGATGCACTAGTTGATTAGAGGCTGAGATTAGCTATGGAAAATCTCACACAAAAAAACACCTTGAAGTCCTCTCACAAATGAAAAGCACAGCTGCAAGACCAAGATGAAGAATTCGGCTATAAATAGGACACTTTTGTAAGTCCAAAATAATCATCTTTAGCTTAAATCTTAGTTAATTGTATTTTCATAAGTCATTTACTTATTTCAGCTTATAAACTTTTCTCATCCCCCCCCCGCCCCCCCCCCCCCGCATTGTATTAATTTTAAAGTTTAATGAAAATTTGAGGTATTTAAGTTAAATTTCAATCTTTAAATCAAAGTGTTAAGTTTTAAATTGGTTAAAGTGAGGTTCAAAAAGCTCTTCTAGTATAGCTATTATAAGCTTTCTTCATTGAGTAAACTAAAAAGTTAAGTTAGAAAAATACCACAAAAATCAAGAAACCCTCCCAAAATTACCAACAGCTTATAATGTTGGATGATAAGCCGGAATGGAGGGGCTTGATGGTCTTATCACTAGCTTGTTAAACACAAGCTAGAGCTTTGTTGATTAAGCTCTAATGAGCATTGATAGCCTTGTTTAGAGCTAAGGCTTTTGTAAGTCTCTCTTTCTTTTGAATTTAAGCTCATTTTAACTGCATTGCTTATTTACAGCTTAATGGTGCTTATTTTCTTTTCATTAGGCTGATGGAATGCTTATTTAATCATAGTACTCAGCTTTTGTCTTGAGACCCTTGCCTTAAATATCCCAACTCAGCCTTAAAAAGACAATTCCATTTCTTAAGGGGTGTTGGGATAAAGGGTGATAAATGGGTCAAAACTGGTATATGTCATCGGGTTAGGGTCACATATATCATGCTCGACTTACATTATCTGCATGTGATGCAGTTAAGCACCTGTATGATCTCTAATCTAAGCAGAGCATAACTTAATCAAGTCTTCTTCACTTCATTAACATCTCAAAAGAAATAAGTTTTAAAATACCTTGTGTGAATCTGAGGTTATTTCCCTTTTGTATAATAGCTCTATTTTTGATAATTGCGCTTAGCTGCGGTCTTTTTGCGTCCTCATTTTGCATTTTCATTTTAAAGATTTTAAATCATACAGTAGTAAAAGTTAAATAGGCCTGCATTTTGCGATTTAAGACTTAGTCCAAAAACATCTGCATATATTTAAAAATGAATTTTGAGCTTATTCATTAGCTTATTCTGGCTTATCCAGAGTTTCAAAATGCTTTTTGAGTCTTGATTATTGGTCTATGAGCTTAATACTCAATCTGTATTGCTTTTTCTTGGACTCAGGGATCTACCGCTAGAGATGCCAGCTTATTTTAAGCCAAAAATCACCCAAGGGCTGTTGGTTGCAGATATGAGCTAAAAAAGCTCATTTTGCGCTCATTTAATGGTTTAAGCTGAACTAATGCTATTCTTTGCTAATGATATCTGCTTATCTATGATAATTACTTACCTAAGTTATTTTTGCCCAAAAAGTCTAGCTTATTAATATGCTTTTTTCAGCTTAAGGCCCTTGGCAATTACTATCTCAAAAGCTTTTGTACTGCTGTTTTCAAGTTAATTTTTTTTAGCTCATTAGTTATGTTCAAAATAAGTTTAAATACTTGTTTTTTCAAAGTCTTTTTATTCCGCTTTTCCTTGTTATAGCTTAAAGTGCTTAAGGATCTGTCTAGGGCTTCTATTTATAAGCCTAAAGTGTCTTAAAATGGCTAGTTTGGCTTTGTTATTTGCCCCTGTACAAACATTCCCCAGCCAATGCACACTTTTTTCTTGGCTTATTTATGACCCAAATCTTTAATCTTTTTACACTTTTATGAATATTATAAGCTAATGTTTAAGACCCTGCAAGCTTTTAAGCTTAGGACCCCCTATCATTGATTGCTTAAAATAGCCTCAAGGCTGCCCTTTATCTGTTTTGTATCTAGTTCTATGTCAGTAGGTGAATAAGCTTTTCTAAGCTTATTGCTCATTCAAAATTGCTTATTTTTCATCTGCATTTGCTTATTGTGATTAGCTTAGCCTTAGTTACTAGCCTCTATTTGCATTCTAAGTAGGCTAACAAATCCAAAAAAAGAAAAAAATCTAAGCCATATTAGCTAATAAGAGCACATTCTGTCCTGTATTAAGTGCTTTCATTTCTGGCCTTGTTCAACACGACTTTTTGTAAAAACTTGTAGTTAAGAAAATTGCTTATTTATAAGTTCTTTTTAAACGTTTGCGTAAAAAAAAATCATTGTAAAAAAAAAGAGGGAAGCTGGATGTCAGGGCATGAGTTTAGGGCTCGAACCCCCGACCTCAACAAGCCTCAACCCTTATAAACCCCACACCACTACCGTTGTGCTACAATAGCTCATCCGGTAGTGGTTTGTTGGATTTATTATATAAGGGCTTGTTGGCCCATTTGTGCAATAAGCTGTTTGAGCTTATTTCACAGCTTATTTGATAAGCTGTGTAACTTTTTATATTTTTCATAGGACCCTTAACCTTTTAGCTATTTTGTGTAATTTTTCTAGAATTTTTTATAAACGTCTAGTATTTTTTATAATTTATTTTGTTTAAAAACTTTAAAAAATCATAAAAAATAAAATAAAAGTCAGAAAAATATAAACTTTTTTTTAAAAATTTTCTTTTTTCATATAGTTTCTAGGAAAATTGTTAAAGTTTTCATAGGGTCATTTTCTCAAAAATTCATTTTCTAAAGAACGGGATTCAAACCCCGTTTTTGATTTGACTCGTTTTTTGTCCAAACGAACTCCGTTTTCGATCTAGTTTTTTTTAAACTTCGTTTTTAGTCAAGTAGAATCTATTTTTAGTTTAAAAATTGTTCTAGGGTTAAAATTGTGTAATTTAGGTTTTTGACCCTCGTTTTTCGTGCCCGTTTTAGGTTTTAAGTTATATAGCTTTCGTTTTTAGGTTTTATTTAATCGTTTTTGCATATTTAACTTGTAGAAATAGAAAACCAATCATAACTTTGTCATATTCAAACATCAATCATCAATCCGTCATTCGATTTTCCATTCAAGCCTCGTTGGGACTTAACGACCCGGGACTCATACTTCCGGTTACATATATATTTTATTTAGTGAATTTTGACTTCTTGCCTTGGTCAAAGGCAATTGGTTGAGTGTTTGCTTATTATATTAATATCTCTTTGAACGAATCAACCACAAGTTTTCTGGCCTCAAGGTGGATCGCACCTATATAAAGGGGTAAGACCCTTTCATTTCAACTCACACCTCAATTCTTTCTTTCTAACCATCAATGGAGTCCAAGGTCTAATCAAGAACATCAAGAGAAGTCCTAAGAAGTACCAAGAGCAGAATACAAGTGAAGAAACCAAGTCTTGAAGCCCCGGAGTTGTTATTCTAGGCGTACGAAGCTAAAAGTCCCCATTTTGACCCGTTTCCAAGCTATAAGCTCAAAACCAGGTTCCATAAGCTCACATTCTGTTTCAATACTCTTATAATGTTTATATAATCATGCTTAAACCCTTGTTAAAAGCTTTGAACTCAAAAACCCATGCGTTTTCCCTTTTTGATCCAAACCGAGCTCATGAAACCCTAATTTCATGTTTTCATTTAATCTATAAGCTAAATTTGTAAGATGTTGTTATAATCGATCCTAATAATCTTATCAAACAATATTATAAGTATTTTACTAAGTCTTAAAAGCTTGAAGCTTAAAACCCGCGCGTTTTCATTTTAAAACCCTAATTTGACCCGTTTTGATTTCTAGCTTAACAAATCGTTATTCTAAACTTTCGTTACGTTAAACCTTCCTATTTTAGATTATATTAATAAGCCATAACCTGCAAATTGCTTTTCATATTGAAAACTATCATTATTATGGATTTTGGACTAAAAACGATACGTTTTTCATGCAAAGGGGTATATATCGTAACTTTCTGAAACTTATAACTAAAGGGATTGAAAATGTCATTTTATTAAAGTTATAACTATAAGGACTTGTTTTGCCAAGTTTCAAAGTTAAAGGTTTAAATTATATATACTTTTTATATAAAGGACTAAACTTGTAAAAGTTTATAATCCAAGGGTATATTTTGCCAATTTTGCAAACTATTAAAATATTATATTTTTATATTTATTATAAAAATATATAAAACTTGATTTTATTAAAACCCGATACATTTATCGTTATTAATCAACGATCGATGCTTTATAAATCAAATACGTTATATACTTAACGTAATTTATCATTATCTAACTTTTGAAGAAACTTATAATCTTATTGTATCACAATACTAGGAAATTTCATGTGAGGGGTTCCGTTTGGGTATTTGTTTTGACGAGTTTGCTGGGTTTACAATTTAAAGTGTCGTTGCTCCTCAAACAATATTGCGTGGCCTCTAAATTATGATAGCCCGAACGGTGATACAATACTCCATAAGTTACTAAATCAAACATATACGTTAAACTTTATGAAATTTTGAAACATAAACAATCAAACTAAGACTTGACATATTACCCCAGGTTGCGTGTGACGAAGCCGTTACTTTCATTTCATATACATTTGCTATTAATCAGATTTCCCTATACTGTTAAGGTGAGTTCATAGCCTCGTATTTTAATCTTTCAAATGTTTTATAAACCCGCGAGGAGGATACATGCTATAAACCATGAATGCAAATATTTTCTGTATGCTATCCTGATTTATTATTGCCTAAGTAACTACTTTTGCCTTTAAGTCCCCAATATCCATTGAACCTTAATTACTCTACGGATAAGCCGCGAATGTTGTGAATAGATCTATTTGGGCTGGACTCCCCGTTGGTGTACCCATGATATCGGTAACCAATTGCATACCATTAGAATATAACTATGGGTGTTTTGGCAAAGTCACCCATTGGGGCTATAACGTTTGATTATTATATATCCCAAGGCTTTGGATTCATGAGCTAATGGCAATAATATTTTTTTACAAATAACGTGAAAACAACGTAACCCATATCAATTTGTCATTAAACTATTTAACTTAAAGCTATGGATTTCGCTCAACCTTTGTGTCGACTTTTTAGCATGTTTATCTCAGGTAATTGAACAACTTATGGCACGGAGTGGCATGGACTTGAAGATGGAAAAACTATTATCATTCAAACATTATGTTTTAGATTTTGGGACCTCCTTTTGTAAAACTTTGATGAATAAATGAATGATAACTAAATTTTGCAAAACGTCTCTTTTCAGTCATTTTCTATGATTATGACTGTTGTACTATGAAGTAATACCCTAGATTAGCTTCCGCTGCTATATGTAAAAATGGGGTGTTACAGATTGGTATCAAGAGCCATGTTATAGAGAACAAGGTCGAAACCTTAACTATAACTACTTTTCTTTTTCCATCCAAGAAAGTCCTCTGTGCCGCTATATCTTTCGAAATGGTATGTAAAGATACATAAATAGTATATTATTAAATAAATAACTTATGTTATTTACCGCTGGGTTGTTAAATAGAACGTGTCTTCCCCCAACCATCCTACTTCTAATATTATGGATGCTTTTTCCTCAAACTTTCCTGACTATCTTCCGGCTTCTCCGGATTATATCCCAACTTCACCGGGAAAAACTTACTCTAGCTCTTCCAACTCATTTGGAATAGTCCCACTAGCTTCACTAAAAATGTGTGTGTGTGTGTTAACTCTTCATTATTTCATATGATCCCCTGCATATTGCTTTGCAAGCATCTATACCGAAAATTTCAGATCCGCCCTCCAACTATCATACCTCCATCTTCGATACCTAATCCTCGAGAATTCTTTCTTCCGGAAGAATTTATGTCACCTAAGAAACAAGGCCGATCATCTTCTGCTACTTCTTCCCTACCTCAAGTCTTTGAGATAGGAGAAAGCTCTCGAAAGACAAGCATAAAGCGTGATGAGGAACAAATCGAGGAAATTCTAAATCATTTAGGAGAACTATCTCTCGATCGTATTGAGCATATAGAAGATAAAGTCGAAGGTCTCGAAAAAGGTCGAGTAATCATCCAACAAGATTTCGATATTTTTGAAGCTGAACTCCAACAAGTACGTGCTCAAATTACCAAACTCCATAGGAAACAAATGGAATGTATTTATAAGATTCTCAAGCCCCTTCCGGATTACGAACTTAGAACATTATCAACGACATGCAGATTCGTCACCAAGCAGATATGGAAAATCTGCAAGATGCCATCAATGAACTCAAGAACAACTAGAAAAGACTATCGGACTATTAGATTAGATCTTAGTTATAGTTCTTAACCTAGCCACGGGATGTGTGGTATAAATAAAAACACTTGTCAAAAATTTGACTATGATAGTACCAAATCTATTGTTCTTATACAAAGGCAATCCCGTAATATAGCTTGTGTTTCATATTTTCATCTTATCACATCATCGTCCATTCAACCTACATCATATGCATCATTATTCATTTTCATCACATCATAGCAATGCTTATTCTGAAACTTTAAAGCATTTAAAGAAAAATAAGCATGTACTAGACTTGTGATATCATTCCTTATTTCATTTATCATATTAATAGAATGCCCTCCCAAAAAAGGACGTCACATCTGAAGCACCACTATGACTCAAGCTCCATTAGAAAACTATGCTGCTACATTGTCAACTGCGGCTTCTAGAAGCACAAGTTCAATCTTTGGCAAATGCTAAGTAATCCCAACAAATAAAAAACACTGGTCCTACTGGAACTCCGGTAGTAAAAACCGGAAACTATAAAGAGTTCATAAGCGGTCAACCTTTTTACTTCAATGGTACTGAAGGAGCAGTTGGCCTTATCCCGCTGGTCTTAAAACGAACCGCAATCATGTATTTCTCTCTCGCAGCAAATGTGCTGAAGAAAACAAAGTAACATTTGCTACTGGTAACCCAACTGATGATGCTTTGTCTGGAAGATGGCATACGCCCACATATTAGAGTAAGCAAGCAATCAAAATCACCTGTACCTGGTTAACAAAAAGCTTCTGGCGAACATTATTGTCCCAAACTAAAAGCAGAAAAATGAAGAAGAACTGTACAATCTGACTGTAAAGGGAAATATCTTAAATCTTACGTTAAAGATTCAAGAATTATAGTCCTAATGCCGAACATGTGCCAAACACCGAGAAACACCCTAGAAGCTTTACATCGAAATACCTCGAAGCATTGAAGAAATGTTACTGCCTCTAAAACCTCAAACTCGAGAGAAGCCATTAACATAGCCCAAAGGCTAATGGATCAAGTAACAAAACATACTCCAATCATACCAAGTGACCATAAACTAAAATTTGACGAAGGAGAACTTTCAACAACAACAATTCCCGCAATAATAACAACTACCGTAACACCAACACCAACAACCGCTATAATAACCACCAACCACAACAAAACCGAAGGCAAAAAGCTGTTAGAGCTTATGCTACTACTCCATCTGAAAACAATAGGTATGCCAAAGACCTCCTATTATGTAAGAAATGCAATCTCCATCACACCGGACCTTGTACTGGTAAGTGTAATACTTGCAACCAAGGTAGCATTTGAACAAGAACTGCCGAAACACGATGCCGCCACTGGAATCAAGATCAACTACTAGTGACAGTTGTTTGTCATGCCTGTAGAGAGAAAGGGCATTATACAAATCAGTGCCGAAAGACCAACATCAATGCCCAAGGAAGAGCCTGCCAACTAAGGGATAGAAATGCTCATCAAGACCCAAACATAGTTACGGGTATGTTTCTCCTAAACCAACATTTAGCTAGAGTATTGTTTGATTCTGGAGTCGATAAAAGCTTCATATCCATATCTCTTGCCTCTATGCTAAATATTCCATCTATTACAATAGATACCATGTTATGATATCGAAATGGCTGACGGAAACTTAGTAAGCACAAACACTGTTATCAAAGGCTGCACTCTAACTTTGTTAAATCAACCTTTCGAAATCGATCTCATGCCGATTAAACTTGGTAGTTTCGACGTTGTCATCGGTATGGACTGGTTGTCCAAGTATCATGCCAAAATTCTCTGTGACGAGAAAGTCGTTCACATTCCTATCAACGGCGAAACTCTAATCATTCGAGGTGATCGAAGTAAAACTCGGCTAAATCTCATATCCTGTATAAAAACCGAAAGATATATATCCCGAGGTTGTCAAGTTTTCATGATCCAAGTAATGGAAAAGAAATCAGACGAGAAAAGACTAGAAGATATCCCCGTAGTCAAAGAATTTTCAGATGTTTTTCCTGAAGATCTACCTGGTCTTCCTCCCATTCGCCAAGTAGAGTTCCAAATCGACTTAATCCCCGGAGCAGCGCCTGTAGCTCGAACACCTTATAGATTGGCTCCTTCAGAAATGCAGGAGTTATCTAATCAGCTTCAAGAACTAACAGATCGAGGTTTCATTCGACCAAGTACATCGCCTTGGGGAGCTCCTGTCTTATTTGTTAAAAAGAAAGACGGATCTTTTAGAATGTGCATCGATTACCGAGAGTTGAATAAACTTACCATAAAGAATCGATACCCATTACCCAGGATCGATGACTTATTCGATCAACTTCAAGGTTCAAGCGTTTACTCAAAAATCGATTTAAGATCAGGCTATCATCAACTGAGAGTAAGGGACGAAGATATTCCTAAGACTGCTTTCAGAACAAGATACGGACATTATGAATTTCAAGTCATGCCATTTGGTTTAACAAACGCACCTGCTGTGTTCATGGATCTCATGAACCGTGTGTGTAAACCATATTTGGATAAATTCGTAATAGTATTTATCGATGATATTCTTATCTACTCTCGTAACAAAGAAGAACACGCAAATCATCTGAGAATAATCTTGGAATTACTCCGAAAAGAGAAATTGTATGCCAAGTTCTCTAAATGTGATTTCTGGATTCGTATCGTGCAATTTCTTGGACATCTCATTGATAGTCAAGGACTTCATGTTGACCCTGCCAAGATTGAAGCTGTTAAGAACTGGACATCTCCTACTACACCCACAGAAGTGCGTCAATTCTTAGGACTCGCCGGCTATTACCGAAGATTTATCGAAGGTTTTTCAAAAATTGCAAAGCCTTTGACTAAATTAACCCAGAAAAACAAGAATTATATCTGGGGCGAAGAACAAGAATCAGCTTTCCAACTCCTTAAACAAAAACTCTGTGAAGCACCAATCTTAGCATTACCAGAAGGAAACGATGACTTTGTCGTTTACTGTGATGCTTCTCTTCAAGGTCTAGGAGCTGTATTAATGCAAAGAGAAAAAGTCATTGCATATGCATCTCGACAACTCAAACCTCACGAAGAAAACTATACCACTCATGATCTTGAATTAGGAGCAGTGCATCACTCTAATATTCAGCTAAATCTTAAGACGAGATTTCCGTAAGGATGGGGGACTATAACAACCCGAAATTTTCATCAAAACAAAATCAACCTATTTTATTATGATCACATTTGTACGGAGAAATAATTCGCTTATTACTTTTCTAATATATAACATAGTTTGCATAGCAAACTAAACAAGTTCACACAACCTACTTATGCCATCTATATCTATGTTTATATCATATAAACATCCTAATATGTCAAGTCTATATCTTAACATCATTATTACCAAGTACATTAT
The DNA here is from genome assembly GCA_026074375.1 of Tanacetum coccineum. Taxonomy (NCBI): domain Eukaryota; kingdom Viridiplantae; phylum Streptophyta; class Magnoliopsida; order Asterales; family Asteraceae; genus Tanacetum; species Tanacetum coccineum. The sequence goes on along the minus strand of BQNB010079358.1, from coordinate 10,087 downwards.
CCATTTAACGTACCATTTACAACGTTATATCAAAACAGGCTTTAAACGTTAAACGTTTACCTCTAAACCCTAATTATATGTAATGTATACATATAAAATCAATGTACAAGTATTCAAAGCATGTGTACAAGTATCAATACATGACATTTGAAATATAAACTCCCTCCAAATCAATATACAAGTCCTTAAGAGCACAATGTACAAGTCATTAAGCATGACATGCAAAATAGCCATTTTTCCTCCGTTTTCATTCTAGTTTCTTTACCACCACTTTTGTACAAGCTACTACACTCAATATACAACATGTAAACCCTAATTACTCTACTCCTAAGCTCTCATACACATTTTAAAAACCCCAAACCCTAAAACGAAACCCTAAACCTTAGTTTCACTTTAACCTCAAAACTAAGCCCTAAAACTTAAAACTAAGCCATAAACCCTAATCCTAAACACTAAACCATAATCCTAACACTAATCCTAAACCTTAATCTATCCTAAAACCTAGCCTTAACTCAAAGAAAAACCCAAAAACCCTAGCAAACCCATTACACCCTTAAACTAGTTCATAATTTTCAGAAATCTGATCCGTTGACAAAACATAGGATCTGGGAAAAATCAATAGGCTTTGGGTATTAAGTGAAAGTACTAAGTTGTAGCCCTATGTCTTGTGATCATTTTGCCGGTTGACTCAACCCGATTCGACGTCGGATGAATTAGTTATAGCCGAAATGGCAAAGGTGCGTAGATTCTGCACACCTGTAGTAAACGGCTATTATCCTAACATTTTTTATAGATAACCCATAAATAAGTAAAACTAAAAAGTTGTAAGAGTACCAAATATCTAACCATGCTCACTGGTATGAGCTTTCTATCGGAGTTAGCGGTTTGTAAATAGCAACCATTTATTACCAAGATTGAGTTGGCGTCCAAAAACATCCAAGGAAAAAATCAAACCAACCACCCCCTAAAACGTCTAGGAACCACCATGATAACATCACAACCCTCACCCTAGCACCTCATGACATCTCCACAAGCAGCTCCCTCACCCATCTTGGACACCAAGTAAAAAAATGGACACCTGGCCATAAAACAAACCACCACTCATCACGTCACCAACCTTGGTTTTTTCCAACCCCACCTCTTCCCCCCTTCCATTCCACCATCCTACTAAACCTTCCATACTCATCCTATCAGATCCTTAGTCCATAACGACTTGCTCCCTACTCATTCAACCTTGGGCCCCAAGTTATAAACTTTGTCCCTAAGAGCCATTCGCACACCTATATAAAGGCCTAACATCCCATTCACTTCAAACACACCTTCAATCTTTCTTTCTAACCATCAATGGAGTCCAAGGTCTGATTAAGAACATCAAGAGAAGTCCTAAGAAGTCCCAAGATCAGAATACAAGTAAAGAAACCAAGCCTTGAAGCCCCAGAGTTGTTATTCTAGGCGTACGAAGCTAAAAGTCCCCATTTTGACCCATTTTCGAATCCATAAGCTCAAATCAGGTTCCATAAGCTCACATTTTGTTTCAATACTCTTATAATGTTCATATAATCATGTATAATCTATTGTTAAAAGCCATTGAACTCAAAACCTACTGCCGTTTTACATCCTTTTTGTTCCAAATCAAAACCTAATGAAACCCTAATTTCATGTCTTTCGTTTAATCTATAAGCTAAACTTGTAAAATGTTGTTATAATCTATCCTAATAAGCTTATATGACAATATTATAACTATTTCATTATGTCTTAAAAGCTTGAAGCTTAAAACCCAAGCGTTTTCATTTAAAAACCCAATTTTAACACCCGTTTTGATTTATAGCTTAACAAATCGTTTAAATTTTAAACTTCCGTTACTTAAACTTTTAAGTTTAGCTTATATTAAAAGCCATAAACCTCAAATATTACTTACTAATTGAAAAAATACATTATTATAGATTTTGGACTAAAACGTGATAACATTTTTCAAATGGCATAAGGGTATGATAACGAAACTTTCTGAAACACTTATAACTAATAAGGACTTGTTTTTTGCCATCATTCTAAAGTTATAACTAAAAGGGGACTATTATGTCACTTTCCAAAGTACAAGGTTTACTTTGTACAATCTTTATTAAACTAGAAGGTACCAAACTGTAAAAGTCAAAACCTCCAAGGTAAATATTTTGGCCATTTTTCATTCTTAAAGGGTCTAAAATGGTAACATTTTGAAAAAAATTGTTCAAACCTTTATAAGCACATAACTATAATTAACGTTGTGGAACGTGCTAATCATTTCATTATTGAGCAACAAAAAAAACGATTAAAACCGATTATGTAAAACTATTAAATATTTCATCATCGATGTGCTTTTATAAAAATCCTGTCGCAATCTATACGTAAACACAATACTAGGGATCATCCTATTATTGGGTATCATCTTGGTATTACTTCCTGAATGATTGTTGTGTATACCGATTAAATTGCCCTAGTCTCCTTAAACGTTACTGAATGACCCTCTTCATTATATGGCCCCAAACAGCTGATACAACTTTCCATAATATTTCAATCAAAATGATATTACATTATGACATAAAACATATACAATCAAACTAAGACTTGACATATTACCCCAGGTTGTGTGTGATGAAGCCGTTACTTTCATTTCAAATACCTTTGCTATCAATCAGATTTCCCTATACTATTAAGGTGAGTTCATAGCCCCGCATTTCAATCTTTCAAATGTTTTATAAACCTGCGAGGGGGATATATGCTATAAACCATGAATGCAATTATTTCTGTATGCTATCCTGATTTATTGTTGCCTAAGTAACTATTTTGCCTTTAAGTCCCCAATATCATAACAGTTAATTACTCTACGGAGTGAGCGCGAATGTTGTGAATAGATCTATTTGGGTTGGACTCCCCGTTGGTGTACCTAGTGATATCGGTAACCAATTGCACATCATCAGAATATAACTGCGGGTGTTTTGGCAAAGGCACCCGTTGGGGCTATAACGTATCAAATATATCCCAAGGCTTCGGATTCATGAGCTAATGACAATAATATTGTTTTACAAATAACGGGTGTATAACAACATAACCCAATATCAAATTTGCATTCAAACTATTTAACTTAAACTTATGAATTTCACTTAACCTTTGTGTTGACTTTTTAGCATGTTTATCTCAGGTAATTGAGCAACTTATGGCATGGACTTGAAGATGGCAAAAACTGTTATCATTAAAACTTATGTTTTAGATTTTGGGACCTCTCTTTTGTAAAAACTCTGATGAATAAATGAATGATAACTTAATTTTCAAAAGCGTCTCTTTTGGATTCGTTTTCTATGATTATGACTATTGTACCTTGAAGTAATACCCCAGATTAGCTTCCGCTGCTATACGTAAAAATGGGGGTGTTACAACTAGGGATAGATGCCAACCTACCCTAGTACCATGTTATCCCCATGTTCAACTAGTCCACCTAATAACAGATCTAACAGGATCCAAACCACCCTCAACACTACAAAAACTCAAGGATCAATGACAGACTAATAGGATATGTAATAAAGCAATAATTAGGCAGGAAACATTCAACATAACAATGGTAAATTCATAACTAGGCTAGCACTTAAAGTGCTTAGCCACTCATAGCAACAGTAAGATAAGAAATAATGAATGAGATATTAGATTGAAATATCATAATTCTTACAAACGGCGTTTACAAATGATTAATGCTAAAAACAAGTAAAGTGATTCTCCCTTGGACTACTTGGTGGAATTCTTCGTCTTTTGGAGGCCTTGTTAAGACCACCTTAGAGACTGTAGGTGGAGTTGAGTGATAGTGAGTGAAGCTGATAGTCGGCCCAAATGATGTGCTCTATTTATAAGTAACAAATTTCAGTAACGCGAGCGTAACATTAATTTATACGTTACGCCATAACATTGTTTATGATGTGGTCTTACCAATGCTCCAGCTTAAACGTTCAACAGCGTAACTCCAACGTTGATGTTACGCCGTAATGATGACTAGGATGAGTAATCTTCCTTCAACGTAATGTGTTACGGCGTAACAGATTAGCAATGGTTACGCCGTAATCCTTTTGCTGACTCATTTCTTCATTAATCTTGGTTACGGCGTAACTCCTGCGGGGAGGTTACGTTGTAATTAGCCTTGAGTTCCTTTATTTGCTTGATTTCCACGTCCAAATCCCGTGTCTCTTGCTCAAATGCTCGTATTCTTCCTGTAAACGAAATATAAGTGATTAAGTATTGTTTTCAGGCATTTATAACATAATCACAAGCATTTTTATAGGGAATTTGATACTAAAAAGTATTAACTATTTGATGTTATCAACAAGTGTTTATCTGGTTTAATAAACATTTCAGGCATAGACATATAACATAAGCACTTCACAAAAGGGATATATTTATTTATTCACACAAGTCACTCATATAGGGTTTTTATTTGTGAGTTCACATCAATAATGCACAGACAAAAGAAAATTAGATTAGCTACAATATGGCTAGTAACAAACACATAAACATAACCGTTGCGCGTGAGCACCTAGACAAAATCTCAAAGAGGAAAAACATGAAATATGATGTGGGTGATTATATGAAACATAATAATATCATGTGCCAAACCAAATCCGTATAACTTTAATTTTTCTTTAATTTTTTTAATACCAAACGATAACAATATGATAACTAAGGTTGGCACAGAACTGAGCATATTTGAGCACATTTTCATACTTGGGAGATTTTTAGCACTAAAAGCGAGTGATGTGGATAGCGGAATTATATGGGGATTTATTTGACCTCTTATCATATGAAATTGTCTATAAATTAACCTCACTGCGGTCTAGTAAATGATAATCAAACACAAGTTCTAGAGATACTAAAATACCGGCACTCTCATAAAATATGCAAAAGATATGCATCAAAGTCTAAAATATATCTCACAATTTAGTGGACTAATTTTGTGCTAGTTATGATGTCAATCCGAGTGGATTTGCCTTACTAAGTAATATACATTTTTTTAATTTGTGGAAGAAAAATTATATATTAATTTTTATAAGATTTCAGTTAAAATTTGGCTAGATTACATGGCAAACATGGAGGGAATTGATATATTTAATTTTTCCTATTTGACTCTCCCTCCACACTTAAGTTGAACATTGCCCTTAATGTGAGAACTGATAAATATAAGAAAATAGAAAAAATTAAGGGAAAACGATACTTCCCGGGGCATAAGCGAATTTAGTTGCGAGAGAACATTAATTTTCCACCATCTTTTCTTTGTACTTGTATACCTGAAATGAGAAATAAACAAAACACAGAAAAAAAGAAAATATTTTTTTTGTTTTGGGTTTGTTTATATATTACACGGGTCTCCTCGACACTTATGTGGAAATGAGATAAAGCACGGGTTGCCTCCCGAGAAGCGCTTAATTTTTCAGAGTCATTAGCTAGACTCATGATTCGGTGGTTCATTCTTTAGGAAAGAAGGGTGTGAGTTCTTCCCTTTGGTCATAATAATCATCTTCTTCATGATAAAGCTTAAGTCTGTGGCCATTAACAATAAACGTTTTGCCATCTTTACCATATAGTTCCACATATTCGGATAGATATTGATGTTTCACAATATATGGTCCAAGCCAGTGAGATCTTAGTTTAGGTTGTTTGAATTTATATTCGAGTGGAAAAATAGCACTTTGTTTCCTTTTTTGAATTTTTTTCTCATTTTTAGTTTTCTATCATGCCAGACTTTAGTTCTTGCTTTTTATAGACGAGAGTTTTGATATGCCTGATGGTGGAATTCATCTAACTCATGTAATTGAAACATTCTCTTCTCACCAGCTGCGATGAGATCGGGATTACAATTTTTAAGTGCACAATATGCACGGTATTCAATTTCAAACGGCAAATGGTAGTTTTTACCGTATAAGAGTTTATAGGAGTTTATAGGGTGTGGTTCTGGTGGGTGTTTTGTAAGCGGTTCTGAAGGCCCACAAAGCATCATCAAGTTTTCTTGACCAAACAACGAGATTTCCTTTTATTGTTTTTTCAAGGATTCTTTTCAAGGCTCTATTTGTATTTTTAACTTGTCCGCTCGTTTGAGGATGATAGGATGTTGAGAAAGGGTGAGTAACTCCTTATCGTTTCATAGTTTTTTCCATTATTTTATTACAAAAGTGAGATCCTCTGTCGCTTATGATAGCTTTCGGCATTCCAAAACAGAAATAATTTTTGAGAAATGTGACAACAACTCGGGCATCGTTAGTCATAAGAGCTTGAGCTTCGACCCATTTAGATACATAATCAACGACGACTAAGATATATTCAAACTTTTAAGATTTCGGGAAGGGTCCCATAAAGTGTATACCCCAAATGTCAAAAACTTCGCATACTTGAATGCTTTTTAATGGTATTTCATCTCTTTTGGATATATTTCTAGCTTTTTGACATGCTTCGCAAACGAGAACTAGAGTATGAGCTTCTTTAATGATTGTCGGCCAGTAAAAACTGGAGTCTAAGACTTTTTTAGCGGTGGTTGTTGGTCCATAATGTCCACCAGTAGGTCCGTGGTGACATTGATCTAAGATAGAATGAGTTTCTGGTCTTGTGACACATCATCTAATCATATCGTATGAACATACTTTAAAAAGATATGGCTCTTCCTAAAAGTAGCTTTTTAGGCCAAAGAAGAATTTATTTTTCTGTTGGTATGTCATTCCTTTAGGAATAATATCACCTACCAAATAGTTTGCAAAGTTTATGAACCATGGTATGTCTTTGGTGCTAATTTCCATAAGAGTTTCACCATGAAAGTTATCGTTAATTTTATCGTCATCACTTGTCTCATCATTTTCAATTCGTGATAAGTGACCGACGGCTACATTTTTGGTACCCTTTTTGTCTTTTATTTCTATATCTAATTCTTGCAATATCGGTATATCCAACATATGAGACATGGCTTAGCATCTTGCTTTTTGAAGAGGTGTCTTAACGCGGAGTGATCGATGTAGACAATAGTTTTTTAGATAACAACCAGAAATGGACGAATATAATCTGAATGCAACGATAAAAGCCAAAAGTATCTTTTTCTGTAATAGTATAGTTTTGTTGAGCTGCATTTAGAGTTTTGCTTGCAATATAGATTGGGTGAAAATGTTTTCCATCTTTTTGTCCTAAGACTGCTCTAATTGCGAATTCGCTTGCATCACACATTAGCTCGAATGGAAGATTCCAATTCGAGCTCATGATTACAGGAGTGCATGTGAGTTTTTCCTTTAAAGAATTGAATTCTTTGTGACATTCATCATTGAATTTGAATGGAGTATCCTTTTTAAGTAACTTGGTTAAAGGACAGTTATTTTCGAAAAGTCTTTAATGAAACGTCGATAGAAACCGGCATGTCCTAAAAAACTTCTAATGCCTTTAACATTAGTGGAGGGGTGGAAGTTTAGAGATTACGTCAATTTTGGCTTTGTTAACTTCTAGGCCAGCTCTGAATATTCTTATTTATATTCCGCTGTACAAATTGTTATCTTTGTTATTATATCCTAGATTAGCCTAGATCAAACTCTACAATAGCACTAACAATGTTAATGATATTAGTTCAACTGTTAATGCTGCTGGCATAGAAGTTAATGCTGTTGGTGCAAAAACAAGCATTGAACTTCTAGATGATCCTAATGATATTGTTTATTCAGATGATGCTGAAGATGTTGGCGCAGAGGTTGACATGAACAATTTGAATACATTTATGCATGTCAGTCCTATTCCAACTACAAGAATACACAAAGATCATCTAGTTGAACAAATTATTAGAAATTTGAATTCAGCACCTCAAACAAGAAGAACGACAAAGAATTTGGAAGAACATGGTTTGTTCAGTTCAGTTCAGCAAAGAACAAACCATAAAGACTTCCAAAATTGCTTATTTTCTTGCTTTTTATCACAAGAAGAACCCAAAAAGGTAATTCATGCATTAAAGGATCCAAGCTGGATAGAAGCTATGCAGGATGAGCTTCTACAATTCAAATTACAAAAGGTTTGGACCTTGGTGGATTTACCAAATGGCAAAAGGGCTATTGGCACTAAATGGGTCTTCAGGAACAAGAAGGATGAAAGAGGCATTGTGATAAAGAACAAAGCAAGGTTGGTTGCTCAAGGGTACACACAAGAAGAAGGGATTGACTATGATGAAGTCTTTGCCCCTGTTGCCAGAATTGAAGCAATTAGGCTATTCTTAGCCTATGCCTCATTTAAAGACTTTGTGGTGTACCAGATGGATGTCAAGAGTGCTTTTCTTTATGGTAAGATTGAAGAGGAAGTCTATGTTTGTCAACCACCAGGATTTGAAGATCCAGACTTCCCTGATAGAGTATACAAAGTAGAAAAGGCACTTTATGGACTGCATCAAGCTCCTAGAGCTTGGTATGAAACCTTGTCAACTTATTTGTTGGACAATGGGTTTCAGAGAGGAAAGATAGAATAAAACTCTGTTTATTAGAAGGGACAAATATGATATTCTGTTAGTTCAAGTATATGTAGATGATATCATATTTGGCTCTACAAATAAGTTATTATGCACAGAGTTTGAGAAGATGATGCATAAGAAGTTTCAAATGAGTTCTATAGGTGAACTCACATTCTTCTTAGGACTGCAAGTAAAGCAGAAGGAGGATGGGATTTTTATCAGTCAAGACAAGTATGTGACTGAGATTTTGAAGAAATTTGGTTTTACTGATGTCAAGACAGCAAGCACACCTATGGAAACTCAAAAGCCTTTGCTCAAAGATGAAGATGGTGAAGAAGTGGATGTTCATTTATATAGATCAATGATTGGTTCATTGATGTATCTTACTTCTTCAAGACCTAATATTATGTTTGCAGTGTGTGCATGTGCAAGATACCAAGTCAACCCAAAAGTGTCACATCTTCATGCTGTGAAAAGAATTTTTAGATACTTAAAAGGTCAACCTAAATTAGGCCTTTGGTATCTAAAAGATTCACCTTTTGATTTGGTAGCATACACTGATAGTGATTATGCTGGAGCAAGCTTGGATAGGAAGTCCACAACATGAGGCTGTCAATTCTTTGTGTTAGGTTCATAAAAAGTGTCGATTATGTGGTTTTATTATATTTTGTTTTTAGACTTTATTTTGTTTAGAATAATATAGTTTTTAATAAGGTTTATTATGCTTAAAGAAGGAAATAGCATAATAACCAAAGTCTAGGGACTAGAAATGTAAAGTTAGGAAAATAAGGGAAGAAAAGCCTCCTTCCATTAGCTATAAATACCCCTCTAATCTTCATTAGAGGGTGATGCTCTTGTAATAAGCCTTCCACTTTTCCCTCCTTTTATAATATTTGAAATTTGAATATTTTCCCTCCTTTACTATTCTCTTCACACTTTTATAATCGATATGATTGATTTGAGATTAATGTGACCTATCATATGGTATCAATCGCCAATAGAGAAGTAGAGTGTTCGATTTGTGAGATCTTTTTCTACATCCGAGAAGCGTGATAAGATGATTTCCGAATTCGGTTGAAGTTTTTGAGGTTTCAAGATTAGTTTTGGCTGCAATTTCAAGCTATTAGAAGTTATCGAGTGTTATTTTGGTTACTTTGCAGTTTTCGGAAGCGGTATCTTAGTTCTCGGAAGTGTTATCTTCATTCTCAGAAGTAGTTTATCATTTTCGGAAGTGTGTTTCTTGTAATTTTAGCAAATTCAGTAGCGTTATTAGTGTAGTTTCGATAGTAAGATCTTATAATAGATATATACGACCTTTCGGTTCAATCGAAAATCGTATATTAGGATCTAAGTATTAAACTCGGTTTTATCGAGTTTATACATTTCACAAATTCGGTTCTATCGAATTTGTGAAATAAGGATTTTACTTCGTTGAAATTCGGTAATAAGCTTTCAAAGTCATCATATACTTTCATTTCACAGTTTTATCGTGATTTGAAGTGTTGAAAAATGAATTTTCTCAAAATTTACAAGTTTCGGAAATCAAATTCGGCTTAATCGAATTTGATTTTTTAGGAAGTTTGGATTATCTAGTCATCATAATTTTGGTTT
>BQNB010079357.1:10121-30266 GCA_026074375.1 Tanacetum coccineum | reverse complement strand
TTACACGCGACTAAGCCAAAATGTTTATGCCCATGTAACAATCATATGATGGATGTATAAGGTGTTTATTTACCCTCATGGGTCACCCCGACACCATGCCCAACATTTACCAAATTCGTTTACATACTTTTTTAATGTTTAACAATTTACCCGAAAACGCAGAATTTTAGTGTCACTTTACCATTTTCTAAACCACGCTTAATGACCTTTATAAATTTTACCAAAAATCACCGGTTCAATGAGTTTACTATCTCCACGATTTTTCCACTAATTTATTTCCCCTCTTAAGTGCCCCAAATAAAATCAAATTTTTAACTACTCAGTTTCGGATCTGAACGAACACTAAAACGTTTGGACCTAAAAACTATACTTAGACTGAAAATCAGAATCTATCCTTTGGGGAATTTTTAATAGACACATAGAACTAAACGTCTGTAGGTTGGCTAATCCTAATTCAAATTTTAAGTGGGGGTTTTAAACCTCGAAATCTGACCTAAATCTGACCCGAATTTACTGCTTTGACAACCTTTCTTGTAACCAACATTTGAATGACTTCCCGACCTTAAAAACTTTCGAGGCTGGATGTTCTGGAAACTAGACTCTCTGAGCTACATCATAGAGGCTCAAGAATCATATCAATTCATGCCTTTATCACCTAGATATCATCAAAACAACACAGCCCTAAATTCTGCCAAACCCTAATTCAAGTTTTAACGCGAATTAAACCTAACCAATTACACCCATAAGCTTCTAATTAAACCCTAATCATTATAACATGTTTATTATATCATTAATTACAGATGTTATGAAACCCTAATTATCCATCATAATAATTATTACATGATTTAATGATAACTAATTAACAAAAGCTTAATTGAAACATACCTAAACCTTGATTCTTGAACAACAAATCACCTAGCTTGATCTTGAATAAATAAAATCTTTTTTTTTCTCTCTGCCGCCTGAGTTTGATCGGTTAAAAAAATTGGTTTACAGTTTTGTAATTTATAGTGTGGGGAAAAGGATCTAGATAATTACCAAATTAGAATCCTAATTATACTAAAATTAGTTTTTCCCTTAATTAGAGTCCTACTAGGATTGGGCTTTAATTCTTATTCTTTTTTTATTTTCTAAAATTTGTATTTACTATTCATGTATAAAAAAAAATTATCTTTTATTAGTTAATTAATTACCTTTAATACCTTAAGTTTTTATAAAAACCTAAGCTAATTTGGTAAACCATTTTGCTTATAAACTACTTTCTAAAAATAACTTTTCATTTCCAAATTCACTTTATATATAGAAAGTTTACTACCAACTCCAAATTTCAACCACATTAATTCATTTCCATAACACACACTTCCATAAACTTTAATCCTTAACAACAAGTATTTGACTTAGCAATGCTGCACACGTCTTCATATCCATTATCACCACACGTGAACGAATGGAATACTTAACACCAAACTCAAACACACTCAAAATGAGATGCCCATACACCTCAAAATGATATCAAGCACATAATTAACTCACTTAGCCCACATAAAGAACACATAGCACGCAAGAACACATACGAAAAAGGAACCCTTAGCCATATCTAAAGGTATAAACTAACCGCTCAGACCACGGTTGTCACATTATCCCCTCCGTTTAAGGAAATCTCGTCCCGAGATTTAACTAGCCGATTCAACAGCACGATCAACAAATAACTGATGATACTAACCTTCATATGTTCTCAGCGCTCTCGCAAAGTGAACCGGTACCACGCATGAATTCCAATGAACTTTCACAAGCAAAATCTTACTACGCTTTAAACTCTTAACTTCACGGTCTATAATTTCTACAGGTTCCTCAACGAAACAAAGAGTTTTGTCGATTTTGATTTCATTCAACGGCACATGCAAATTAGCATTCCCCAAACACTTCTTTAAATTTGACACATGGAATTTGTCATGTACACCAATCAATTCCTCAGGCAATCTCAACCGATAAGCTACAGGACCGATTCTTTCAAGAATCTCAAATGGCCCTACATACCTCGGTGCTAACTTACCCTTTTTCCCAAAGCGAATTACACCTTTCCAAGGCGACACTTTTAGCATAACCTGATCTCTTACGCCAAACTCTTAATTTTGCGCCTTTTAAAAGCATAACTCCTTTGACGGTCTCCTCGACGCTTTGACCAACACTACATTAATCAGTCATTACTTAGAACCATTTATTTTTTTTTTGTTCACTGGTCCAATCAAACTACTCTCTAATCTCTGCCCATAGAACAGGCGACCTACATTTCCTTCCATACAAAGCTTCAACGGAGCACACCGAATGCTCAATTGATAACTACCACCAAAATCGATAACACATGCCTTCATTATATTTTCCAAAGTCTGAATCATGCTTCCACTTTTGTCTATCCGCTTGAGGATGCTAAGCAGTATTTTTCTCAAATTCAATCGCTTCACAAACACTTATCTGCAGCGTCTGCAAACACGGGTAAATCGGTTTCCATTCAATCAGAGTTAATCGTTACTAAGAAAATTCATTTCTATCTATTATCTCATCAATATAAATCAATGCCAACATCACATCTAGAAATATGTGCCTTGAATAGCAAGAAAAATGAGCTAACTTGGTCAGTCTATCGACCATCACCCAAATCACATCATACTCACTATTGACCTTAGAAATTTAGGATGTTTTATTCACTCCATTTGCAGCCTGCAGCACCAAATTTACATTAGCGAAGTCATATAGAGAAGTTACCACAGCATGAGGTGCGAATAATATATGAATTTGAGGAGCAGATATGCTTCTTTTGTTGTATGCTTTTGTGATGTTTGTTCTACTTCTCTGTTAATACCTCTAATATTCTTTACCAGGTATAGTTGGAACCAATTTCATGCAATGACATTTGATAAAATAACATTAAGACCAAAAAAACATACACTTCTGATTTACTCGTCATGGGGTGTAATGTGGCTACTCAGAAGTGAAAAGAAGGGTAACTGGAATCTTGCTGATCTCAGGCAAGTAGTATTCATGGCTTGCAAGGTTATTGGGTAAAAGTCATTGCAGGTACTCATCGGCATATCGATGATCCTAGGTGGCGGACTCTACAACTTCGTTAAAGTACTTAGTTCCACTTTGTTATTATATGGCCAATTTAATGAATAAAAAATGAAAGGGGTTATCTCCGTTAGCGGTAATTCACCGCCTGATCTTCCTTCCCTATCTTATGATGATGAGAAAAGCGCCCTTCTATTTCTCAAGGATCAAATTCCTATGTGGATTGCAATTGTTAGCTAACTAACCATCGTCCTAATCTCTGCTACTACTCTTGCACGTATCTTCCATCAACTCAAGTGGTACTACATTGCTGCTATTTATCTTTTTTGTCCCCGCGTTGTCCTTTTGTAATGCTTAGGGATGTGGACTCACTCACTGGTCCTTAGCATCAACCTATGGAAAGCCTGCCATCTTCATAAATGGAGGTTTGCATAGAATTATTGTGCACCGGATCACCGCTTCAGAACTTGGACTCCTTTTGTAAGTAGAGTGGACGAAAAACTGATATTCTTTCTCATAGTGAAGACCTGAAGCACTTTCAATTCGTTAAAGGATTTGTAGACAAGATATTGTGAGGCAGCCTTAACTATTTGTTGGTACTGTGACTCTTTATCAGGTTCCATTTATACCTTTTGTTTCATGACTAAGTGCAGTCCCTTGTAACTTAAACGGATCATAAATTAGCAATTTTTTCACAAGTACAAATAAAGTTTAAAGAATTACACTACGAAAAGAAAAACAAAGTTAATGCCACTTACTCGATAAATTTGTCGATCTGATATACAAAATTCAACGCGATACAATCCACTGACTAAAATAAACACAGTTACGATCTGAGATAACAATCAAGATCATCACGAAGTAGAGAAGTCAAAAAATCTCAATAACGTTTTTAGGCATTATTTCTATCAACTGTTGTGTTTGATTGTCGTTAACTAGGACAAACGTTGAAATGAATTACATTCGAATGATAAACGTTGTCTAGTTAGCTTGTCGTTAAGTACATATGGGAAACAAGGACTAACGGTGAAACCGGTTTAACTTTTAGGGGCTAACGGTTGTTTAGGGACCAAATTAGGACGAATGGTGTAATAAGGGTTAACATTGAGGGTATAAAGTGAAAAAACACTCTAAGGCTTGTAATTTTGAATTTTTAATCCTTACTTGCTTCCTGCCTAGTTTAAACCGTGACCCGTTTCATAAACTGCGAGCTAGTTGGTAAACTGCGAGAGCTAAACCGTTACATGCTGTTAAACCACCTGAAACCCTTATTCTGCTTACCTTATTCTGCCTGACCTTAAACCGCGTAACCCTAATCTTAAACCGCCTAGCAAAACATGTTATTCCGCATGTTTTGAAGAGTTAAACCGCGAGATAACCTAAACATAAACCGCGTGTTTGAAGCTTATAAACCACGTGTAAAATTTGATAAACCGCGTGAATTCAGACGATAAACCGCGTATAATAACAATAAACCACTTGATATCTTGTTAAACCGCCTAAATTTCAAACGTAAACCGCGAGAATATTCAAGCTTAAACCGCTTGTACTTTTTGTACTATTTCCTTTTTTATCGAAAATCTTAAACTGCATGTTTCTCTTTTCTTTTAAACCGCGTAATAAGCACACAATTTAAGCACGAAATAAGCAGTTTGAAGAGTAAATAAGCCACGAAAACTGAACATTAATAAGCTCTTAAGATTTGACAATGAAAAGTTCAAGTCTTTTAGGGTTTGATAAACAAAAACCTAAAAACTTGGGAAAATAAGCCACGAACTAAAAGATCGATACCAATTGTTAACATATAAAATTCACAAACCAAGATCGATCCGGAGGTCAGGGAGGATAGAAATGAAATGTTGCCATATTATTGAGAGAGAAAGTGGGATGGGAAGATGTGTGTGTTCTAGAGAGAAAAAGGAAACACATACACTTACAAATGACTATCCTCACCCCTCCTTGGAAGTAAGGAGGGGATATATATAGGCTAAGACATGAATATCTAACATAAGTTAACATATTTAGTCCTTGCGTGTCTTGCCTAGTAAACTAATATAATTCCGTAAATGGCGCTCACATTTTAGGGCTAACAGAAATTAATCTAACTTGTGGAGTATTGCATACAGAACCATTAACAGTCATACAAACATCATATGTATGAATTTTCTAATGTGTTATCTAGCTATCCCATGCCTAGAATAATGATTTAAAGCTATATAGCCATCAAGATCAGCCGATGTTCTCCACATGTGTATTCCTACTCATGTATTAAAGAGTTGAGTGATACTTATAAGTATTTATGATTCCCAAAATGCATGTGTACATTTGAAAAATGCACACTATATGAGTTTTGTATTGGAAGGTAAGATAAGAAAAGTACCTTACGCATTCAATAAGTTTATGGTATGATCAACGAATGGAAATGACTCAAGTTGAGGACAACTTTGTTTAGTGAAAAAAGCCGGTTGATTAGGTTCTGGCAGTGCACTCTCACTGACTAACATTAAAACCACTAACAACATTGTTTGTCTATCTTCTGCTTGATGTTGCACACATAATAGGGAAACATGTATTGATCTTAGTACTTCAGATACAACAGCTGACCCGCGTAAAGATGCATTCATGAGCTCAATGCTCTTGTTTTATTTGTATAGTCTCCACGCCTAGATCATAGCAAAATTCATATTGTCATAAGTATTAGAAGGATGCTGCAAAAAAATAAATAAGTAGCTTCATGTCAAAATATTCAGATTTTGTATTGCAACATTACTTACATGTCCAAGAAGGTTGCCTCGATGGTCTTCAGGAGAGAATTATATGTTTTTTATCGCATTCACCATCTCCAAAACTGTTAGGATCAAGAAAAGTCTCGGTCACTTCTAATATTTACTAGTCAAAGCCCGTAGTTAGATATATTAAACATATTAAGCTAATATGGCCTAAGGCCCATGGTAATCCCATCAATAGGCCCCATGGCCGGCCAAACTAGTGTATAAATACCCTCTCTATAGCTTGGAGAGGGTGTTGGTTGGTTGGTTTTGTATTCTCACTTTGCTAATGAATTATATGTTTCTTACTTTCTCTCTCTAGAATACATCCATCCTTCTACTTTCTCTCACTAAGTTCCTTCCCATTTCATATCAAAGATTACTTGTATTCTTCAATTGGTATCAAGAGCCATGGATTTGTGTGTTTAGTTTTTGTGTTTAAGCTTTCTTGTTGGTTTGTTTTTTTTTTCAAAATCGTCTTTTATTTTTATTTTCTTTTGATTCCAAAGCTATTGTGTACACTTAAGGATTATTTACCTTGGTAAATCTGATCTAGTATCTTTATGATATAGGTGTATGATCCGCTCCTTTTCAACACATATGAATATATATATAATATATAAATACGTAATAATAAGGAAGATAATCAATAATATTATAGATAGTATTTTCCGTCGGATTTAAGAAACAAACTTTTAACCAAAGTAGTCTCAAAAACCTCCCGGGTCGTTTTCCCTCGACGAAGTGTGAATTGAAAATCGGTTAAGTCCGTGATAGCGCGTTTTGAATGGTCTAAAATGATTTTGATTTGGGTTCCTAAATCCTACTTGACATATCGATAAAGTAGATAAAAGCATAAAAACGAGTAAAGTAATAAAAACAATTAAACATGTAAAGCTTTAAACAAAAATGAGTATTTAAAACGAGACAAATAAGCAAGCATAATAAATTCAATTTTAAAATTGCAAACTTTTAAAATTAAATCCTACATTAAAAGAAATTATTTTTTTTTTTATAATTTTTTAATTTATTTATTTAATTATTTATTTATTTTATTTTTAAAAACATTAATCTAAATAAATGTCGCAAATTAATAATCTCTAATCGTATTTTAAATCCGCACTAATTTCTAACACTAAATGAGCAAATAAATCAACTAACTAAACATGGAAAACGTTATAACAAAGGATAAAAATAAGTCTACACTAAGCATGGCAAAAATCAAATAGGCAAACATATTATAAAATGATAAGTTAAATCTACTTAAAGTATTGAAAAAAGATAAAAAAAAATTAAACCGAATTGAAGACCCGCAAATAAACGAAAACCACCCGATTTATTTAGATAAAGCAAATAGTCAAATTCGGTCTAGCTAAATAAACCCTTAAGCTCCGCGCCTCATGAGTTAACTGGTACCAAAGTTCACAAAATAAAACAATCAAAATGTTAACATAATTTATATCCCAATCATTCTGTTTACTTAACAAGGAATCAATATAACTGGCCTAATCCAATTCAAACGTGAACCTTCATAAATAGTAGCCTAACAACAATTCAAATGTAAGCCCAATTAAGAATTTAACCTGAAACCCAAATAGTTAAATTCTACAAACGAAAAGCAACCTAATAGTAAGTATTTATTACCAATCGAGCCCAAGATCTAAACGAAACTCAAATGACTTTCGAGTTTGGACAAGAAACGAATTAAGTAAATGAAACTGTTTTTGAAGATTTATAAGCTACAAAAACTTATATTGAAAGGAAAATAAGCTATAAGATTATTATGCTAATGAAACTATTTTAAAACTACTAATAGGCTATTTTCGATTAAAAACGACTAACTAAAAAAATAAAAAAAGAATAAGTTTGATGGTTATAAGCTTTAATCCCATGATCGACTAAGCTATTAAGTAGCTTAATCGACATATGAAAATAAGCTCAGTGAAACAGCCCCTAAACGGCTTATTCCGCAAATAAGCTAAGAAGAGAAGAAGAAAAGAAAAAGAGATGAAACAATAAGCTAAACCAACAATACCCTCTCCGGATAAGCCATAAGCTTATCCGAATGAAACAAGTAATAAGCCAGAAATAAGCTTATGAAAAGCTTAATATCACTACGCTCGAAATCGAAGAAAAGAAAGAAAAATAAGCCTTGAGTAAATATAATCCAATCACCAACTTCATTTCATTACTAATAAGCTTAAACAAATTACAATAAGTTGCTTACATAAAATCGAAATAAGCTAGGTACAATAAGTAGAAAAAGTGAAATAAGCTAATACAAATCTAAATTAAGCTAAAAACTAAAAACTAAAAAAATAAAAACTAACTACTAACTCCTCAAAAAATGAGGGGAGCGGGTTGTTTAAAAAGGGGTTTGAGGGGCTAGTTTTGGAAAATTATACAAATCATTATCCCATCATCCACCAATCATTGGTCTCCTTTTAATGTCACACGGATTCAGATATTATGAAAGAATGATCCAGCCGGTGTGAGAGCTCTACGTGTCCAATTGTATAGCCTCATTCTAACGAATGAATATTGACAGTTGGATCATTTATTTGCAATGTAAATGAAGTTGAGAGTTATGCAAATGCTTTGCCACATGTCGAGATTACATTGGCTCTCCAATCTTGTAGTGCACATGCACGTGATGGGTTTGGATTTAATTCCAACTCACATGTTGCCGACGTCAACATATGAACCATAACAGATCTATCATTTTATGCTGGGGTAAGTTGTCATGGGGTGGCATGGCCCGACCCATAAATTTGTTACGGCTGGCCCCAATAAAATATCGATGGCACCTTGGAATCGTGATCTTGCGCTCTTTCCAATCCCGTGCTCGGTTTGCGGTTTGGTCTTTAAAAAATTTTTTTTTTTTTTTTTTTTTTTTGATTCCATTTCTTTAATATCCGTACCTGCACATACACAAACACAAAAACAACATATTTTTGCAATTTTTTATTATGTTTTTTGGTCTTTTGGGTTCGTTTTTTAAGGTAAAAAGTATGTATAAAATAGCAAATACCAAATTCCCCCATACTAAGGTATTGCCGTGTCCTCACGCAATGTAATACATACGCTTAAAACTAAAAATTCCAATCCCCCCAAACTAATCATCTTGAAAAGTAGCTAAGTGTTCATCGAGGTGAATTAGAGGAACAGAGTTTTTGAGAGAAGCCCATTTTTACTCATATGAAGATTTTACGCTTATTACCACTAATATTTTTGTTTTTTAGCAACTAACTAATTTGACTTTCGTTATTTTCATAACCATTAGGGATCATAGAACAAGATGCATTTCGATCCGAAAATGCCCCAAAAAGGATAAATTCATCGTCCCCAACTTTTCACTCGCTCCCAAAACCAGCTTTTAAAACGCGAGAATATCACAGTTTTAAATATCAGTTTAAGATGCTACACTACTTACTCATATTTGCAACTTTCCCCCACCCCCCCCCCCTCCCCCCCCCCCCCCCCCCGTGACCTTTTCACTCCCGACAATTATTATATCTTAGGTGAGTGTGCCATTTTGAATTTCAACCATGGATTAACGTTTTGCAACATACTATGCTTTACGTTCCACCTAAGAATAATGAATTTGAAAGCGAGATCATCCCATGTAGCGACTTTCGTCTCGGCACATCCCAACCTTGCAGCTAAGTGACCAGGCTTTTGACACCTCACAGAGACTAGTATCGGGACTCACGGACCTTAGGTTTCAAAAAATCTCAGGTTTCCCGAATATTCATAGCTTATAAAATAGAATAGTCAAAGTGCAAAAGCATATTTGAATTTAACAAAAAGATAATATAATTTTTTTATTTTTTTTTATTAAGACTTCACCACTTTAAATTAATCATTTATGCAATTAGTAACCTTACATTTTAGAATGCTAGACACATCGGGTTAGTGAGCCGCAGAGGTAGTAAACTTTTATCAGCCTCGGATTTTTATTCTTATTATGGGCTTTCTTTAGAAGACTATCGGTTGTGAGCCGGCAAGAGGTAGTAAACTTTTATCAGCCCACAGCTTTTATTATTATTATTATTATCATCATTTTTTTAATTATATTATTATTATTATTAATATTAATATTATTTTAATTATTTATTTTTTATATAGAGAAGACTTCTTTTTGAAAAATTCAAGTATAAGTTTGAACTAAGACTAAATTTTTTTGCTATATACTATATAAAAATTATTGATTTAAGTTTAATTTTACTAAAAAATAGCATCGTATTTAATCGGTTAAGCGCTTCTTATGTGAGAAAAGCCACAAATTAATACTGAACTCTTAAGATTTCCATTATCCTTGATTGAGGGAATCCTACTCATACTTTACTCTGTAATTTTTTCTAGTTCTTCGCGATAATCGCGAACGCTGTAGCCTAAATGTTTAAGGAAAAGTAGAGCTCAACTAACGCACTGATCGGGTCAAAATTTACTCTTATTCTACCCAGCAAGAAAGTCAAAATTGTGACAAAACACTTATTTTATTTTTGAAAAAATTTAAATTTTTTCATTTTTTTGGTATTTTGGTGGTAAAAACAGGATTGCGTGAAAACAACGGCTGCAAGCACAATCAAATCGCTAGATTCCCCCCATACTAAAACTACACATTGTCCTCAATGTGAGACTGTCACCCCCATACTAATTTTCAAGCTAAATGCATGTTTTAAGGTGTTCTCTACGCTAAATCTAAAGCCATTTATTAGTATGCTAAAGATAAACCGTTAGATGATAGCTTAGGTTATTGGATTCCCTAAATGAAAAGCTCGGAGGAATATGAAGCTCGAATGAATGGACAAAACCATAAGCACGAGAGTCTTCAAAATCCGGGTATCCTGGACATAAAACCACAAAACATAAAACACAAGAAAGGAAGAGGCGAGCCCCTCACATTAATTGTTAGAAAATAGATAAGAAGATAGAAATGCTATGTTTTGTTAACCGAGTCACGTGCTTGACTCGACCCGAATTCATTTGGTCCATGGGGGAATAGCAAGTTGGAGATAAAATCTCCATCGAAACTTTCCATTCAAGTGGTTTGGATAAACAATGAATTTCATGAAAGTTCCACTCCGATGAGATACACCTAGCATAAAAGAATGATAAACGGAGATGCCGGGGTCAAAAATGGTATCTTCGTTCCCACAGGAGAGAAGATATGGAGGATGCACTGGATACAAGAAAAGGAAGAAAGATCCATACAATATAAGCGAAGAGAGGTTCACTTAAAAGTATGAAATCCATATCCAGGTCAAGGGTGGGATGAGTGGTCAAAATATTAGGCATATAAACTCTTGGTTCTCTTGTCGGATTATCAAAAATATCCTCCACCACATCCATAGTGAAATCGCCCAGCTCGGTTCATTCTTAAAGTAGAAACAATCATACTCCGGTGGAGATATGATGTGAGCGAGTTCATCGGCGAACTCCTCATGATAAAAATCACTCCTATCGGTAGGAGGAAATGGATTGATCGAAAGATCAAAGATGAACGAATCATATTGAGAAAAATCAGCATGAGTAGTGGTACTGCCACTACTCTTTTCTTACATATTGATCGTCATTGACGATAGAATGTAAGCTTAATAATCCGGAAAGAGACAAATCAGACGAGTGTGGTTACTGCCCCTACTAATCAGCTTCCAGATTAGAAGCAAAAAGATTTTAGATTAAAGGTAAAGAATTATCAAAGGTTGTTAGTCTCCTTCCAAGAATGAGTTAGGAAAGGTGTAGGGAGACTTGATTACAAAATCAGAAGATGGAACGGGATTATCTTTTAATGCTTCGATGTTAGCAATAAAAAGATTGACATTCAATAATTTTTCATGAAGGATATCGTCTTTGATTGTTAGAAGAATATCAGTATCAATCCCTCCAACTTCCGGGACAACAATCTCCACCACCTCTAAGCTGACAATCTCAGCATCGGGAGGTGATGCATCGACATAATCGATGTTCTCATAAGAATCGTCATCATTCGAAGTAGAATCATTGTTGGAATCGGATAAAATCTCAGAATGTTCTTTCAAAGCATCAAAAGTGGAAGGATCTTCACAAACGGGCACATCACACGTATCTTCGGAAATACCCTCGAACCTCACTGGTTGGGACATGTATCTCTCATACACTAGACTTTATTACTTCGTCCGATTCCGTTGCCGAAATAGTGTCGAGATGCTCATCCTTCATTATAAGAGAGTCAACGGGCTCCTTGGTTGATAAAACGGGTGTAGTTGCAATGGTATAGTCCTCGTCGTCATCATAGCAAATGGGAATCTTCCGATATCGATCTCTAACCGCTTGCTCTTCTGCAATTCGCTTTTCTTCTTCCTTCTTTTGCATATTTGCCAAACCATATCATCATATGGATGTCATTTGCTCCCATAATCTTATTTTTAGATTCCCCCCCCTCCCCCCAGCCAAACCCCCCCCCCCCCCCCCCCCCCCCCCCCCCCCCCCCCCTCCCCCCCCCCCCCCCCCCCCCCCCCCCCCCTCCCCCCCCCCAAACCCCCCCCCCCCCCCCCATAATTTTGAGCATTGAAAAGGCTATCTTGAGCATTGAAGATTGGATGATTGACGGTATATTGCAGGGGTTGAAATTGGTCAAAACTAAAAGAATTAGGATCATAACACGGATTAGGTTCGTAAATAATTCCAAACGAGTGACATTTGACTAAGTCTCGTGAGGACCCCCACAATCTTCACAACAAGGATATTGTTGTGGAAAACTTGGTGAAGTTTGTGGAAAATAATCAAAGTTTTGATTGAAACACGGGTCCTGATTGTAGACAAACGGGACCTGAGGCTGACAATCGTAACCGTAATGAGAATCGTTCCCACATAACTCACAAGAGTATGGTACGTATTGGGGTTGTGGAGGGTGGTTTGCAAAACTTGGAGAATCGTTAGAAGAGTACGGAGTTGAAAAATTGATTGGTGTTCCATTTCCAACAGTACAATTAAAAGAACAAACTACCCCAATCTTATTTTCATTACAACCACATTGTTGGCACGTACCCAAAAAACATTGTTGTTGCAAACTTTGCAAATTTTGTAGGATTTCATTAAGGTTCTAATTGTAGCATGGTTCCGGATTAGAGATAATCGGATTTGCGTGTGGGGACTATTGTAACCTAATGAGCTACCTTCCACGGACATTTACAAGTGCATCGTGGACAAAAGATATCGTTTAACGAATCCCCACACTCGTAACAACAATGATGGTCAATATGTGGAGGACTTCGTGAAGAATTTTGACCGGGGTCTTGATTGAAGACGAATGGCTCTTGAGGTGCACTAACAATGTTAGTGTTGTCATTCGATGACTCAGAAGTGTTTAGGATTTCATTTTTATCATGAATTGTATACCAACCTTCATTCAAACACTTTCGCCAAAAGCACAAGGTCGGACAATATCAAGACCATCACCGGGTCTCCAGAAAGTTGTACAAATATTATGAGCGGGGTCATTGAGACGGAGTCGAGTACGGGAAAGAAGAATCTTGTCTTCAAAACTACCCTTATGAACAACACAGTTTCTGGTGTACAAAGCTTCGCACAAGAACAGCATTCTTTAATCCGCGCGTGGTAATGGGGATTTAAACGATAGTCGAATGACGTCATAAGAATTAAACAATTTAGAGGGATAAGAAGAAGAATTAAATTTAGAGGGGTCGAAGGAACAATAAGAAATTATTAACTGAGAAGAGGCTAAAAGATGATTATTTTGGTTTTTCGAGTTTTTAAACACTTATTTTTTTTAAAAGGTTCCCAAAACTGAGATCGAATAACTTAAACCTAATAATCAACAAGCTTCACGGTAGCTCTCTAAAATTTTTAATTTTTTAGAGGTGAGCCGTATATCGCAAGTGACACAAAAGGCAAGTTTTTGAATCTTTTATTTGAGTTGGGAACTTATTATGGATAATACCTCAATTGAAGGTATTATTTGTTGGTGTTCTTTTACCAACTTGTGATTTTTTTATTTCTTTTTATTGACAATGTTTTTATTTTTTATTTTTTTGGTTTTTCTTGTTTTTATTTCTTTCTTTTTTTTAAAAATTTTTGGATTTATATTATAATTATACTAATAAAAGAAAATAAAATGTTTTTTTTTGTATTTTATATTTTTTTATAATAAGAAAAATAACTTCACAAGGAAGGTTCTTCAAAAAGCTAATCTTTGAACGAAACACGATAATCGTAACACACTTCCCGGCAAGCGGTTTGCCATAAAACTGATCGTCTTTTATACACGTAAGATTATATATATATATATATATATATATATATATATATATATATAGATATATATATATATATATATATATATATATATATCTATATATATATATATATGTTAAATACGTTAATAATAAGGATAGATATCAATTATAGTATGATAGTATTTTCCGTTTCGAAGTTCGGAAACAAACTTTTAAACCAATGTTGTCTCTAAACCTTCAGGTCGTTTTCCTCATCGACGAAGTTGTGAATTGAAAATCGGTTAAGTCAGTTGATCGCGCGGTTTTGAATGGTCTAAAATGTTTTGATTTGGGTTCCTATTTCTACTTGGACATATCGATAAAGGAGATAAAAGCATAAAAACGAGTAAAGTAATTAAAAACAATTAAACATGTAAAGCTTTTTAAACAAAAAATGAGTATTTAAAACGACTGACAAATAAGCAAGCATTATTATATTCAATTTTAAAATTGCAAACTTCTAAAATTAAATCAATTGACATTAAAATAAAATTATTTTTTTTTTATTTATTATTTTTTTATAAGTTTTTAATGTAATTTATTAAAATATGTATTTATTTTTATTTTTTTTATTTTTAAAAACATTAATCTAAATAAATGTCGTAAATTAATAATCTCTAATCGTATTTTAAATCCGCACTAATTTCTAACACTAAATTAGCAAATAAATCAAAAACTAACCTAAAACATGGCAAACGTTTTATTAACAAAGGATAAAAATAAGTCTACACTAAGTATGACAAAAATCAAATAGGCAAACATATTATAAAACGATAATTTAAATCTACTTAAAGTATTGAAAAATAATAGAAAATTGAACTGAATTGAAGACCCGCAAATAAACAAAAACCACCTGATTTATTTAGCTAAAGCAAATAGTCAAATTCGGTCTAGCTAAATAAACCCCTTAAGCTCCGCGCCTCATGAGTTGACCGGTACCAAAGTTCACAAACAAAACAATCAAAATGTTAACACAATTTATATCCCAATCATTTGTTTTACTTTAACATGGATTCTATATCATTATGGCCTAATCCAATTCAAACGTGAACCTTCGTAAATAGTGGCCTAACAACAATTCAAATGTAAGCCCAAGTAAGAATTTAACCTGAAGCCCAAATAGTTAAATTCTACAAACCAAAAGCAACCTAATAGTAAGTATTTATTACCAATCGAGCCCAAGATCTAATGATTGACTCAAATGTATTTTTCGATAGTTGGACAAGAAACGAATTAAGTAAATGAAACTGTTTTTGAAGATTTATAAGCTACAAAAACTTATATTGAAAGGAAAATAAGCTATAAGATTATTATGCTAATGAAACTATTTTAAAACTACTAATAGGCTATTTTCGATTAAACCGACTAACAAAAAAAATGAATAAGTTTTGATGATATAAGCTTGATCCCATGATCGACTAAGCTATTAAGTAGCTTAATCGACATATGAAAATAAGCTTAGTGAAAGACAGACCCTAAACGGCTTTATTCAGCAATAAGCTAAGAAGAGGTGAGAGAAAAGAAATAGAGATGAAAACAATAAGATAAACCAAACCATATACCTCTCAGGATAAGACATAAGCTTATCCGAATTGAAAAGTAATTAAGCCAGAAATAAGCTTATGAAAATGCTTAATATCACATAACGCTCGAAATCGAAGAAAAGAAAGAAAAAAAGAAAGGCCTCGTATCCCATGATCGACTAAGCTATTAAGTAGCTTAATCGACATATGAAAATAAGCTTAGTGAAACAGCCCCTAAACGGCTTATTCCGCAAATAAGCTAAGAAGAGAAGAAGAAAAGAAAAAGAGACGAAACAATAAGCTAAACCAACAATACCCTCTCCGGATAAGCCATAAGCTTATCCGAATGAAACAAGATACAAATCTAAATTAAGCTAAAAACTAAAAAATAAAAAAATAAAAACTAACTACTAACTGAACAAAAAATGAGGGGAGCGGGTTGTTTTTAAAAAGGGGTGTGAAGGGCTTGTTTCGGAAAATTATACAAATCATTATCCCATCATCCACCAATCATTAGTCTCCTTTTAATGTCACACGGATTCAGATATTATGAAAGAATGATCCAGCCGGTGTGAGAGCTCCACGTGTCCAATTGTATAGCCTCATTCTAACGCATGAATATTGACAGTTGGATCATTTATTTGCAATGTAAATGAAGTTGAGAGTTATACAAATGCTTTGCCACATGTCGATATTACATTGGCTATCCAATCTTGTAGTGCACATGCACGTGATGGGTTTGGATTCAATTCCAACTCACATGTTGCTGACGTCAACATATGAACCATAACAGATCTATCATTTTGTGTTGGGCTTAAGTTGACATTGGGCTGGCCCGGCCCATAAAATTAGTTACGGGCTGGCCCAATAAAATCCGAGGGCACCATTGGAATCGTGATCTTGCGCTCTTTCCAATCCCGTGCTCGGTTTTGTCTGGTTTTGTCTTTATTTTTGTCCATTTCTTTAATATCCGTACCTGCACATACACAAACACAAAAACAACATATTTTTGCAATTTTTTATTATGTTTTTGGTCTTTTGGGTTCGTTTTTCAAGGTAAAAAGTATGTATAAAATAAAAAATACAAAATTCCCCCATACTAAGGTATTGCCGTGTCCTCACGCAATGTAATAAATACACGCTTAAGACTAAAAATTCCAATCCTCCCAAACTAATCACCTTAAAAAGTAGCAAAGTGCTCATCTAAAGGGATTAAAGAATCAATAGTTAAGAAACGCCTCGTTTTTCCATTTTTAATATTTTTCTCTTTTTTTTATTTTAATTTTTATGATTTTCATAATTTCTAACTTACAACTTATTCATGTGTGACATAATGTATTGCTTTCATTATTCATTAATAACTTTTAGGATCACGGAACAAAAAGCACAAAAAGTGTCCAAATGGATAAATTCATCGTCCTCGACTTTCACTTCTCCAAGCCAAGCTTAAAAACAAGATCATTGTAGAACACAAGTTATGATGCTAACACTACTCATAAAAGCTAATTGTGTATTACTTTTCCTCCCTTATTCCTAATTTTGTATCTCATGATTTTATTATTATTATTGGTGACAAATAAATTATGTCCTTATTAATATAAAGTAGACCCGGTTTAGACTACAATTAGTTTGAAATCTTTTCCTAAAGAGACGATCCTAAATCATCGTTCATATACCCTAAGGCTCTTTAAGACATAAATCAAGTAATATTATTAACACCATATACCCTTAGGCTCTTTAAGGTGAAAATAATTAAGCAGCATAATCACTAATTTTATAAGTACCATATACCCTAAGGCTCTTTAAGGTACAAATAATTTCATGATTAGTATTACTTATGCCATATACCCTTAGGCTCTTTAAGGCAAAAAGTAATAAAATGATTAACTCTACTCATACCATATACCCTAAGGCTCTTTAAGGTATAAGTAAAGCAATAAACATGTGATGCATATAATAAGCCAAAATTCGAATCATCGACTTCCAAATCAAAGGGAAGTTACTAAAAATTAAATTGAACCGTACAACCTTATTTATTAAACATTTATTCATATAAGTGAAACAAGCTAATGGGAGAAAAAGCCACAATTAATACTTATAAGCTTGAAAGAAAACCAACTATTCTACGTTTAATATCATGACTTATAATCAACTCTATCATTTCTCGTTCTTCGCAATTTAAAATCTCTAAGAAAGAGACTCGCGAATGCTTAGCCATATAAATTCCAATCTCGACGTATTTAAAATCTACATGAGATTAGCACAAGTCTTCATTTACGTTAATAACAAATCAAGTCTAGCATGTTTAAAATCTACTTGAGACTAGCATAAACTATCATCGTTAAATGTTAAGGAAAAAGCTACAGGTAAAAAACTGCTTGGATCAAAAATTAAACTCCGATTCACACCCTATTATATCTGCCCAAACACTTATAACAATAATAATTTTATTACAACATTTTTCACTTATATTATACCACAATGAATGGGTTCAAAAATTTACTTCTATTCTTACCAACGGAAAGCAACCTACATTGTGTCATAACACTTATCAATAATATATTATTTATATATATAAATATTTTTATTATTTAATTTTTATTAAGAATTATTTACTTCCTACAAATAAGAACTTAAAAATTTAAATTTTTGCTATTTTTTTGGTGGAAAAACGGGGTACATGAAAACAACGGCTGCAGGTATAATCAAATCGATAGATTCCCCCCCCCCCCATACTAAAACTACACATTGTCCTCAATGTGAGACTGTCACCCCCATACTAATTTCAAGGCGTAATTCAAGTATTAAGGGTTCTTTACGCAAATATAAAGCCATTTATTAAGTATGCTAAAAATAAACGATAACCGATAAGATTAGGATATTGGATTTCCTAAATGAAGCTGAGGATATGAAGCTCGAATAAATGGACAAAACCATGAGCACGAGAGTCTTCAAAATCTGGGTATCCTGGACATAAAACCACAAAACACAAAACACGAAAAAGGAAAGAGGCGGGCCCTCTCACATTAATTGTTAGAAAAAAGATAATAAAATAGAAACGCTTGTTTTTGTTAACCGAGTCATGAGCTTGACTCGACCCCGAATTAAGTTGTCCATGGGGAAGCAAATGGAAAAGAAAAATCTCAATCGGGCTTTCATTAATGTTTGAATAAACATTAAAGCACATGAAAGTTCCATCCTGATAGGATGCCACCGGCTCTAAATGGAGATACCGGGGTCAAAAATAGTGTCTTCACTCTCGGAGGAGAGAAGTAAAGGAGAATCCGCAGGGTAGGTAAGAAATGGGAGAAAAGTCCGAATGAAAAATGTGAAGGAATCATCATCTTTAACATTTTGAGAAAAATCAATCTCACCTCCCCCTGGGTCAAAATTACTCTTAAAACCCAGTGGTATCGAGTCTTCCGAAACAAGAAATGTATCAACCTCTTCTATAACAACGTTGGTCAACTCACCCTGATCGGGCTCAATCTCAAAAAGAAATGAATCATACTCGGGAAGAGAGTTATTAGCATGAGTAGTGGTACTGCTACTTCTCGTCTCTTCCGTATCATCGCTAAAAGGCTCGAATTCGGGTAAAGAATTATCCGAATAAGAGAAAGAAGTATTGGACTCCTTAAAGAACGAATCACTATCCACGACGGGAATAGGAAATGAAGAAGGAGAATCGAGCACACGATCAGGATTAGGGTTGTCATTCAAAGATTCGATATTAGAAATAAGATGATTGATGTTTAATAATTTCTCTCGAAGAATAACATCTTGGATTCAAAAAATATCTTCTAAATCAATCTTTTCTGCATCATTCACCTTCTCTAAGCTAACGTACTCAATGTCCTCAAAATCATCGTCATCACTTGAAATACCATCATCATTGGAATCGGATAAAATCTCAGAGTGATCTTTTAAAGCATAAAAAGTGGAAGGATCTTCACAAACGGGCACATCACACGTATTGTCGAAAATACCTTCGAACTCACTTGGGATTGGGACAAGGTTCTCAACACTAGACTTTATTATTTCGTCCGATTCCATTTCTGGAATAGTGTCGAGATGCTCATCCCCCATTATGAGAGAGTCAACGGGCTCCTTGGTTGATAAAACGGGTGTAGTTGCAATGGTATAGTCCTCGTCATCATCATAGCAAATGGGAATCTTCCAATATCGATCTTTAGCCGCTTGCTCTTACGCAATTCGCTTATCTTCTTCCTTCTTTTGCATAATTTGACCAACCATATCACATATGGATGTCATTTGCTCCATAAGCTTATTTTGAGAATTTAGAAACTCATTTTGAACATTGGAGATTGAATGATTGACGGTATATTACGGGGGTTGAGATTGGTCAAAACCAAGAGAATTAGAATCATAGCAAGAATTTTGCTCATGATAATTGGTTCGATAATAAATAGTCTATATAAAATAATATATATAACTAAATATCTCAAACAAGTAATAGTATAGAGAGTATCCCGTTAGATAAGAAAATCA
>BQNB010079356.1:0-30266 GCA_026074375.1 Tanacetum coccineum | reverse complement strand
CGTGTTTTAAGGAAAAAGTAGCCAGCGGTTTGACCAGGTCAAAGGCGGGTTGCTTTAAATAATCAATTATATAGCCGGCAGTTTGCTAAAAGAACACGGCGGTTTGCCAATTTAAGCAGCGGTTTGATTATTTTAAAGATACACGGCGGTTTGAACAGGTGTGGCGGGTTGCTTATTTTATTGAACAAAATGAAATGTTACTATGCCCAAATTAAAAATCCATGGCGGTTTGACAAAGTTCATAGGCGGCGGTTTGCCCTAGGCGGCAGTTTGCCCTAGGCGGCGGTTTGCTTAATATAATGTTGGCAGCGGTTTGGATAAAAACAGGCGGCAGTTTGCTTTAAAATTTGGCGGCGGTTTGAGATCAAAGTTTGGTGGCGGTTTGCTATATTATATGGCGGCGGTTTGCTAACATTTTGGCGGCGGTTTGTCTCAAAGAAAACCCTCGTTTTGTTAGCCTTAAAATATGGTGACAAACACGGAATTACATTAGTTCATTTATAGAGTGACACGTAGGGACTAATAATGACTAGTTACAATAGTTATGTGTCACTAGGACTATAAGTACCCCCTCCATACTTCCATGGAGGGGTGAAGCTCACTTTTGTAAAAGTGTGTGTGTGTTTTTTTCTCTTTTCTCTCAACAACACACACACTCTTCCCAACTAATTTTTTCCTTTTCTCTCTAATAATGGATAAATTTCTCTTCCATTTTACCATGCCTCAGGATCATGTGTTATAAGGTGAATCTAATTTTAACACGTTTATTAAGTATGCCAAAAGATAAACGTTAGTCGATTAGATTTGGATATTGGATTCCCAAAATTTATCCATTTTTAAGAGCAAAGTAGAAAAATTAGTTGGTAAAAGTGATGTGTGTTGGTCAAACACACTTTTTACAACTAATTTTTTTCCTTTCTCTCTAATAATGGATAAAGTTTCACTTTGCCATTTTCCATGCCACGGAAGTCCATGTGTGTATAAGGAGAATCTAATTTTAAACAAATGCACCAGAGCATAGGGGGGAATTCGTGTTGTTAATCACTAAAAAAAAAATTCGTATGGTTAATAATGCCAAATTATCGTGCTTATTATTGGTGGAAAAAGGGCCACGGCTCAAAAAAAATTTGAAGCTTATATGGTTGTTAATCTTATTCTTCATGTCCTGATCTACAGTTAAACAGTTAGATTGCTACCATCTCACGAGTTACATATGATCCTAGATCTGAATAATTAAGCTAAAAAAGGGTTTGACTGTTTTATTGTTCCCTAATGGAGTTTTGTCATCGAATGATGATGATTCCACGAGATATGGGTTGTTATTTCATTTTTAAATCTCATTAACCATTAGGAATTGAGCCCCTAAAGCTTATTTGAGAAGTGAAAAAGCTTATTTGGCTTAATTTTGAAAAATTCGTTCTTGAATGTACTTTGAGGGAGGATAGATAAAAAAAAAATTTCCTTGGTTGGCGGCCTGACAAAAAGCTGGACAAGAATCCGTGATATAAGGAAAAAGTAGCCAGCTGTTTGACCAGGTCAAAGGCGGGTTGCTTTAAATAATCAATTATATAGCCTTCGGTTTTGCTAAAAGAACACGCGGTTTAGCCAATTAAAGCAGCCGGATTGATTATTTTAAAGATACACGTCGTTGTTAACAGGTGGTGGACGTGTTGCTTATTTTATTGAACAAAATAAAATGTTACTATCCCAAATAAAATCCATGGCGGTTGACAAAGTCATAGGCGGCGGTTTTGCCCTAAGTGCGGGTCAGTTTGCCCTAGGACGTCGGGTTTGCTTAATATAATGTTTGGGCCATCTGTTTGGATAAAAACAGGCGGCGGTATGCTTTACAATTTGGCGGGCGGTTTAGAATCAAAGTTGTTTGGCGGTTATTGCTTAATATGTATATGGCGGGCGGTTTGCCGTAACATTTTGGCGGCGGTTTGGTCTCAAAGAAAACCCACGTTATTGTTAGCCCTTAAAATATGGTGACAAACACGGAATTACATTAGTTCATTAGAATTATAGTGACACAGTATGGACTAATAATGACCATAGATACACTAGGTTGTTTCACTAGGACTAAAAGTACACCCTCCATACTTCCATGGAGGGGTAAGCACACTTTTGTAAAGTGTGTGAGTATTTTATTCTCTTTTTCCTCAACAACACACAACTTCTTATCCCCAACTAATTTTTTCCTTTTCTCTCTAATAATGGATAAATTTCTCTTCCATTTTACCATGCCTTAGGATCATGTGTTATAAGGTGAATCTAATTTTAACACGTTTATTAAGTATGCCAAAAGATAAACGTTAGTCGATTAGATTTGGATATTGGATTCCCAAAATGAAGCTAAGGATGCGAAGCTTAAGTGATCGAAGGACAAAAACCGCCAGCATGAGAGGCTTCAAACATCTGGGATAATCCTGTACAATCATCACAAAATCACAAGCACACGAGAATGGAAGAGGCGAGCCTTCTCACATCACACTTATTCATTACTATCATTATATTAGGATAAGCATGGGTTGCCACCCACGAAGCGCTTGTTTAAGGTCACTTAGCTTGACCCGTCCCCGAATTCATTGGTCCTTGGGGAAGGTTTGGAGATCCGAGAAAACCATGGTTGGTATGTCCCCTCCAAAGTAGTGCTTAAGTATATGACCATTCACCTTGAAATTTGGCCCGTCGGTTTGAGATAACTAGACGGTGCCATAAGGGTACACATGGGCAACGGTGAACGGTCCGGTCCAGCGGGTTTTAAGTTTACCCGAGAAAATCTTTAATCGGAGGTAAATAAAAAGAAGGACTTTCGGTCACCAACGTTGAAAAACGCAGGTTCATGCTTTTTGGATTCGTGGATCTCCTTTGTCCTTTCTCTTTGTAAATCAAAGAGTTCCTTAGGCTTTATTCACGAAGTTTCATTTAAATTCATTTAAGTTGGAACAAATTTCGGTGATACACCCACGTACTTAATTTAAAGTTTGCATGCTTCAGGCCCAATAGGCTTAGTGCTCGAGCTCGATCAGGGTAGATGAACATGACCCTTTCCGACACTATCATGTAAGAGTACACCCGATGGGTGTTTTTGAAAGTCGGTACGGAAGGCCCATGAGATCACCATCTAATTTATACGACTAAGAAAAGTCACGGAATTTCTCGCCTACGGTCCTTTTCCAAGATCTTTTCAAAACCACGGTTGAGACTTCTACTTGCCCACTATTTGTGGGTGAATACGCGGGAGCAAGACGTTGAGTTAAGAACACCGTACTTAAGCATGAACGCCCTTTACAAATTGGTCCAATATGGCAAAAGTTCCGTTACCGCATCACTAATGATAGCGATCGCGGGGAGTTCAGACCTACAAATAGAGAGTTTTAAAAATTTAACTACAACTCAGGCACTTTGGTGGGTAGCACTTTGCTTTCAAACCCATTCGTAAGTAATTCGACGGCCACGAGTATGTAACCTTTTCCCTCGTGAAGAAGGGAACGGCCCCAAAAATCGATACTTCAAACTCCGAAAAATCTCACAAACATGAGGATGGCATTTGGGGCATTTCATCTTTTTACGTGATTTGCAGCCGTGAGCGTTGACCCAGGAGTCACATGATTAGACTAAGTCATGGGCATCATGATAGATTGAGGTGTTCACATGATGCCCCCCGGTGGTGTCCATTGTGGCAAGCCTAAGAAATATCGAAGGCTTCATAATGCCGTGATACACACGACCACCGTGATACTTGATCCGGCACATATTTTAAAACAAAAAGGGGTCCTTCCCCAAAATGTAACGCTTCACTCATTGAATAATTTGTTCTTTTGTTGGGAACGACATCTCTTTTACAACAAAGATTCTCCTCCCCGCAGTAATTTCAAATCGGCCCAACCAACAGGGTACTATAATCACCACGAAAAGAGTACCATCACTAAGTGTTTCGAGAGGAAGTTTTATATATTTCCTTTATTAACCGAGCACTACTTTTGGTGATGATTCTCTAATCGGACAAATGGTCTGGCGGCGAGGTTTCTGCGTCTCCTTTTTTACAGCGGATGATAGATATCAAATTCTTTAAAGGGATAGAACACCCATACCGGAGCAATCTCGGCTTTGCATCTTGTTTTGCAAAAAGATATTTTAGAGCCGAATGATCCGTATACACTATGCTTTTTGACAAGACTAAATAGGACCGGAATTTCTCGAAAGCATACACTACGACAAGAAATCTTTCTCCCGTCGGTGTGTAATGGAGCTTGAGCATCGGGTCAAAGTTTTGGCTTGCAAAAAGTAACAGGCTGACAAAAGTTTTTGTTTTTCGTTGCCCCATATGTGTCACCTATTTCAAAATCACACGGCGACATACATAGATACGTCAAAAGGTAGATCCAATCGAGGGGGTTAAACTAATATTGGATTTTGCTTCAGTCATATTTTTTCTTAAGTTTTTGAAAAGCTACAATCACTCTTTGGAGAAGAATAACAAAGTATCTTATCAAGAAGACGTGGTCCATTGGCCAGGCTTATATTCGAGAAATCTTGAATAAATCTAAACGATAAAACCCTGCGTGACCAGCGAACATCCAAATTCCTTTAAAAGAAAAATGGTTAGGGGGATATAATGTAGCTTATCAATAACATCAACTTTAGCCTTATGAACCTCATTCCCGTTCTTGGAAATCTTATGGGCAAGGGATCAATTCCCCTCCTTAACCATAACAGTGACTCTTATTATTCCCAATTTATACAAAGATTGGTGTCTTCAACAACCGTTTAAGCATCTTGTTCCAAATGGGAGAGGGCATATGAGTGTCCGAATAATTCCCAAAGACCGTTTAATCGTCCATGAAGACTTCCATCGTTTTTTTTTGATCAAATCATAAAGAATAGCCATCATACACCTTTGGAACGTGCCCGGTTGCATTTACAAAGCCGAAAGGCAGCGGCTATAGTGCGAACGTTCCAGTACGACATGTTAATGGTAGGTTTTTTCTGATCTTGAGGGTTGATGGGGAATTGAAATTTACCGCGAGAAACCTCGAGAAAACAATAAATACATTTCTTCGCTAGTCACATCAAATCATGTTGGTCCCATAAAGGGCAATGGAAAGTGTTTCTTTACGGGTGGCGTCATTTAACATATCGGTAGTCAATGCATACACGTCATCCCGTAACCAATCGAGTAGGGATTAACTTGTTTTCATCATTTTCAACAACAGTAAAGCTACCCTTTTTCGGTACATAATGCACAGGGCTTACCCAAGGACTGTCCGAGATAGGGTAAATTAATCCAGCATCAAGGAGTTTAAGAACCTTCTTTTGACACCTTGTTGAATGTTGATATTAGCCCATCTTTGGTGTTGGACGCCAGGTTTGAAGTCATCCTCCATTAGAATCATGTGTGTAGGCAAAAATTCCAGGTTTAATTACCCTTATTGACCGGAAAGTTGCCCAAGGTGGAGGAGCTTCGCTTGGTGACTACAAAACCTTTATGATAAGCGCTTCTACTCATGCTTTCAAGTCTTTAGCAATTATGTACGGGTAATTTGTCCCGTACCCTCCAAAAATGCATTAAACAAAGATGAGGTTTAAGTCCTTAATGAAGTTTCAACCTCGTTTGTATTATCAATAAGAAGATTTTATCATTTTTAGGTCCAACCAACTTTAAGTTCTTATGGAGGTGATAGGTGGTGATGATGTATTCATACCATTAAATAAATTTCTTCAAGAGAAAATGTCTCCCTCTGAATCATAGTAAGAGTCATCAATTTCTGGTGAAATTGGCTCATCTTCAATAGCTAGGAAAGCATGGCGGATTCTTCCAAGAAGAAAATCACTACCTCGAAGGGAGTAATATGGGAAAGAGGAAAAACAATTGGTTCCAGTAGATGGAGTTGGGATTGGTCCACTCTTGAAGTATCCGAAAATCCATGACTTCTTGAGCATAACACCCACACAAGCACCTCATATGTGAACAAAAATCGATTCGTTACCGATTTCAATGATGTTTTAGGAGAATGTCTTAGTATCACCAACTTTGAATGTTATGGAATGGTTCATCATGGTCGAAGGGTCATTTTGTTCACCGTAAACAGCAATCCAAAGCTCGTGCCGTCCTCAAAGAAGTCTCCCAGAATCAAAGGAACCCATAAGAACGGCAATATAGGTCCAACACACAACGAAATCGACTCCGTACAAGAAAAAAGGTCCCCAACTATCACGAAAAACACCTCGGGGCTACGCCGGTTGGAGTAGGAAATCGTAATCATCGATCGGCAAGTTCACAAGTAATCATTCAGGGTCGTTTGGTCAAATCTTGGGAGATTTAACTCTTTCCAATGAGAGAGCATATAGGATTGATTTATTGCACCGAGATCGGCAAAGGCCTAAGCATCATCCATTCTGGAAAATCACACGGTATAAGAAATCTATCGGGGTCTCCAAGTTTTTCGGGAAACTTTTTGAGGATAACCGCCGAGCAATTTTCATTTACCGGTGTCTTCACTAAGTCAATTATCTTATCTTTGTTATTGAGAAGCTTTCTAAACATTGGTGCAAATTTGGGCATGTGTAGGAGAGCATCCGCGAAACTAAGCTCGAAATGGAGATTCCTAAAAATTTCCATAAATTTCAAAGCTAAAAGATCGTCTTTTTCACGGAGCTTCTCCTTGTTAATCCTTGAAGGATAAGGTATGGTCGTTTTAGCCTTTTTAGCAACAACGGGCTCATTAATTTGAGTTTGAGTTTGGGCCACCGGAGGTTGGATGTCTTCGGTGCTCGGTTGCACCGTATCCTTTGTCACCTCGGGTTCGGGTTCCACCACCTTAGGGAGAGAAGAAGGCGGAGGTGGAACTTGAGGTCCATTATAAGGAACACCACTTCGGGTGGTGATTGCTTTTATATCACCCTTCGGGTTAGCAATGGTGTTGCTTGGAAGAGAACCCGAGCCCGAAGTAGAGGCGGTATTGGTATTCATGAACTTGGTAAGCAAGTCCGTCAAATTGGTCATTTGGTTTTGCATGTTTTGGTTTTGGTTTTGCATATTTTTCATAACCGCATCATTAGCTTTGAAGTAGTTTTGAAAGTCCTCCTTTGACACACCTTGTGTTTGAGGAGCCGGAGCTTGGTAAGCCGGAGGTTGATTAACTGGGGGTCGATAAATTGGGCCTTGGTTGTAATTATTCCCCTGGTTTTTGTTGTAACGGTTTTGATTATTTCCTTGGTTTTGTTGAACGGGAGGAAAACCGGGAGGTCGGATTTGATTTGCAATCGGGGGTCGGTAACCGGTATTTCCTTGATTGAAATTAGCCATGGCGGCTTGAGAAACGTATTCTTGAATATTGTCACGATAAACGTTGCCATCGGTGGCGGGACAACTACGGCGGGAATGAGCACCACCGCAAGTTACACAACTTTCCTCGACCGCTTTTACGGTAGCGGGAGCTTGGGATTGGTTTTTCTTATCGAGAAGCAAGGCTTTCACCATATCTTTAAGTTCGGTAACATCGGGAGAAACACCGGGGGTAGGAGAGCTCGTACTCACTTTGGAAACAATCGCTTTGCTTTGTGAATGACGAACTTTGGATTTGCTCTCGATGATTTTTAGGCAATCTCGAGGCATTTTATCCAAAAAATTACCACCCGCGGCGGAATTCAACGAATCTTGATCATTCGAGTTCAAGGCATTGTAGAAAGTATCGAGTTGATGTAATTCCGAGAAACCATGATGAGGGCATGCACGAAGGAGATCATTAAATTGGTCCCATGCCTCATAAAAAGATTCATCAAATCGTTGTTGGAAATTTTTAATTTCATTTCAAAGGTTTGTTGTTTTGGAAGGAGGGAAAATTTTGTTTATGAATTTCGAAACAAGATCATCCCAAGTAAGAATCGATCGAGGGGGTTCTTTTTCAAGCCAAATCCGAGCGGCCCCCTCGAGGGAAAATGAGAAAAGCATAAGCTTAACTGACGTACTCGGGACGTTCGGGAACTTCATCGTAGAAGTGATCTTGTTGAAATATCGAATGTGAGCATGCGGGTCCTCTTTGTCATGTCAAAAAAATTGTTTATTTTGAACAAGAGTAAGCAAACCATGCTTAAGCTCAAAGTTGTCTGCGGTGATCTCGGGAACAACGATTGCATCCTCGTAACCCTCGGTGGGTGCTTGGAGCAATTGTATCATAGTACGTGTATCGGCCATCGTTACTACGGGAGGATCGAGAGGATCTTGATTATTAATTGGTTCCTCAAGATCAAATTGTTCAACAAAAGTCGGTGGGACTTATTGTTGTTGACGGTTAGAATTACGGGATTGAGAACGAGTGCGCATGCACTAAAATATAAAAAGAAAATTTATACTATTTTTTTTTGTTTTTTTGTTTTTTTTTTGGTTTTTCATAAATTGATTCACAAAGATTTATTTTAATAATGGACAATGAGATAAGACAACTTAAACCTAATAATCAACAAGCTTCACGGTAACTTTCTAAAAGAAAAACGCACAAAGGAGCGGAGGAGTAGGAAAGCAAGAAGCTATTAAAAACCTTCTCCTTTAGGGTCGTAGTTCCTCGGAACAACCCTCCTTATACCCCTCTTATAGTTTGTTTAACTTTCAAATGTGAGCCGTACCTCGCAAGTGACACAAAAGGCAAATTTTTTTTCTTTGGTTCGGGAACTTATTAATGATAATACTTAAAGTTGAGAGTATTATATAATTGATTCATTTTATTTATATATAAGGACAATTTTTTTATATTTTTGATTTTTTCTTGTCTTATATATATAAAAAAACTTTTTGTATTTTTTTATTTTTATAAGAAAATAAGCAAAATAACTTCACACGGAATGATCTTCAAAGCACTAATTGTCAAATGCCCGAAACGGCAATCGTCTTACACAACTCCTCGGCAACGGCGCCAAAAATTGTAATTGCCTTTTTAGGGGTAATTATAATCTATATATAGTATACGTATTCCAAAAGATTCAAAGAAATTACTTTTGATCAAAGTAAAATCTAATATCTCCCGGGTCGTTTCCCGTCGAGGCGTGAATTTGAAAATTAAGTTTACGTTTGATAATTTATGCTTGAATGATCAAAGAGTGGATTTGGATTCTATTTCTACAATTAAAAATGCAAAAACAAGTAAAAGAAACTCTAAAACGAAAGCAATTTAAGTTAAAACCTAAAACGTTAACGGGAATTAAAAAAACGCGACTTGAAAACTTAAATTATCAAATTTTAATCCTAGAATGACCTTTTTAACTTTTTATAAATCCTAAGTGATAAAAGAAAATTTTAGAAAAAAGAAATTTTTTTTTTGATTTTTTAAATTAAAGTTATGATAGTTTTTTAAATTTTTTAATAAAGAAAAATTATAAAAAATACTAAACGATTTTAAAAAAATCCAAAAAATTACTGAAGGTATAAAATACTATAACCAATTTAAGAAAAATCAGGCTGCTAAAATTCGGCTTATAAATAAGCCCAGAAAAATCAAATAAGCTTATATAAGCAAACTTGTTAAAATGACTTAAAATGAAAATAGTATAGAAGTATACCAATCTGAACTACTAGCACAAATGGTATTGAGTGAAGTGTTAAAACATTGTGTTTGCGACGGGGAGGTCACAGGTTTGACCCATGTGACTCCCTTTTTGAAAATCATGTATTTTTTAAAAAAATTTTTTACACAAACTTATCAAAGACTTAAAAATAAGCATACCTTAAAACTAAAACTATTTTTGAAAAGCAATAAATAAGCCAGAAAATGAGCTTTTAAGTGACAGACTTAAGATTTGCTTAATTCTAAAAAAAACTAACTGTTGACACTTTTGGCTAAACTAAAAAGCTCATTAAGCTACAACTAAGGCTAAAAAGCTAAACTAACTAATCCTAGATACCTAAGAAGGAAAATTCACCAGAAATAAGCACCTTAGAATAAGCAGAATTGCTAAAAGCACAAATAAGCCATAAGAATGGCATAATGGTAAATACAGGCAGGCCTACTAAGCTACTTTTTAAGCTAATTTAGAAGGGCTTAATGGATCATTATGGCAAAAAGGTAAAAAGAAAAGTCGAAGATTATATACCTAACTATAAAAATCAGCCAAGAAAAATGAGTTTGAAACTCATATAAGCAGTTAAAAAGCTAATGGAAAAGGCCTACTTGGACTTAAAGCTAACCCATTACTTGACTGTTTTGACCCATTTTGTACTTAAACATGAAACAGATCCTTAAACTCTAAGACCAGATTTTTATTGCATTCTAATGACTAAAATGGACTCAAAACAACTCTAAAACATTACCCAAACTTAAAATCAAAGATTATGCACCTAAAATTCATAAAAAGTCCACAGATTCAACTCATAGTTATAAAAACATGAAAACCTTGGAAAACTTGAATCAAACTTGTAAAAACTTGCTTAAACATTGATATTTAATGATTTGAAATTGGTTTTGTGGACTTTGAATGACCAAAACATGTTTTACACCAAAAACAGTGGTTAACCCAAACACCCCTTTAAATCTTAAAAACTTGAAAATAAGCTAAAACAAAGCATGACTTGCATAAAACTTGATCAAATAAGCATAAGTAAGAACAAATAAGCATCAATAAGGCAGAAATAAGCAATAATAAACTAAAAATAAGCAAATGCATAAAATGGCATGAAAATGAAATTTTGCAACCTACAAAGGTCCAAATGCTTTGGTTAGGAAATATAAGCTTCCAAATCAGTTCCTTATCACCATATAGCTTACCAATAAGCACTAAACCCCATAAGCTCATCCTTTTTAAGCTTATCTTTCAAAAGCTTAAAATTTCCAATTTTCTTTAATGAAACAATACACTCACAACAAGCTATGAAGAAGCTTGATATGAGTTAAAATAGCTTCTATAAGCTTATAAGAGCTTATAGAAAAGGCTTTTAAACACAAGAGAGCTTGAATGCATAAAACTTAAAAAGTAGACAAAATTTAAAAACTTGAAAACTTAAATTGCATTAACTTAAAAATAGAGTACAAAGCTAGAAATTTAAATTAAAAGACTTGAAAACATAAATGAAAGCATTAAAAAGTAAATTTAAAACTAGACTACACTACTTAGTTTTTACAAACTGTGAACTAAGCCTTTTATAGATGAATGTCTTCTTTGCTTTGTGCTAGTTGTGTTTGTTTGGTGAGGAGGTCTAGAAGTCTTCACCCAACCTTTCATTTTGAGTGTTCATCAAGGCCTTCAATCCAAACCCTTGATTTTCTTGTCCTTTGTTCTTGACCAATGGGATACTAGGGGATTGCCAAGGTGGCAATGGGTTTTGTAAGGTGGGGAGAGCTAGGTTTGTCATGGGGTGAAGTGGGGTAACAATTTTTAGAGTGGTGTTGCAGGGTACAGAGGAAAGTGATGGGTGAACAGTGTTGGTTTTTGAGCTTGGCGGGAAAAAGATATAAAAAGGTGCAGGGTATAAGTTTGCGGTTTTGGCACATTTGGTCCCTGAACTTGTATTGTTGAATTGCATCCATCGTCCTTTGTGGTGTAAAGTTATAAGGGGTTGGCAGAAATACCCCCTGAAGTTATATGGTGTAATTGCATGGATAGTCCTTAAAGGACTAACAGACTTAACAGCCTTATCAATAGGCTTGTTAAGTGTTGTGTTTAGGCCATGGTTTAGGCCGGTTATGGATTTTGGGTTTAAAAAGGGTTTTTATAAGTCTTTAAGACTTATAAGTCTTCTTAATGTTTAAATGGGCTGACCCGGCCCATTAGATGGGTACAGGTTGGCGCATTTAACATTTCTTCGATATCGGCTTTGGCTTTGACTTTGACAGGGTTGACTTTTTGACTTCTCATGCTCTTTCTATTCTGTGCCCGGTTTTGTCCGTTTTGACTTTGTTTTTGTCTTTTTTCTGTTGATATCCGTTTCCTGCACAATATAGATGCAAAACACACAAATACAATGTATTTTTGCTATGTTTTTAGTCTTTTAAGCACGTTTTCCTAGGTAAATGGTATATGTAATTAAGCACATACCAAAATCCCCCATACTAAACTATTGTCGTGTCCTCACACAATGCTATAAGTAAACACTTAAGAAAACTAAGAATCTCAATCCCCCTCGACTAATTACCTCGAAAAGTAGCTAAGTGTTTATCAAAGGGAATTAAAGAATCTATAGCTTTGAAAAGCCCCGTTTTGACCATTTTTAAAATATTTACACTTACTACCACTAATATTTTTGTATTTTTCCTTTTTTCTTATTTTTTGTATTTTTCTTTTTAAGCAACTAACTAACATATTTGACTTTCGTTATTTTTATAACTTTAGGATCATAGAACAAGACGCATTTCAATCCTAAAATGCCCCAAAAAGGATAAATTCATCGTTCCCGACTTTTCACTTATTCTAAACCAAGCTTAAAATGAAATCACCGTTAAATACAAGTAAAGATGCTAACACTACTCATATTTGTAACTTGTAAAACTTTTCACTCCCGACAATTATTATATCTTAGGTGAATGTGCCATTTTGAATTTCAACCATAGATCAACGTTTTGCAGAATTTCTATGCTTCACGTTCCACCCGAGAATAATGAGTTTGAAGGCGAGATCATCCCTTGTAGCGACTTTCGTCTCGGCACATCCGAACCTTGCGGCTAAGTGACCAGGCTTTTGACACCCCACATAGACTAGTATCGAGACTCACAGACCTTCGGTTTCAAAAACTCTTAGGTTTCCCGTTTATACATATCTTATTTAGAAAAACCACCATGTAATCAAGAAATAGTCTTAGTTTAAAAGCATATTTAAATTTAAGAAAAATAGATTTTCCCTATACTTATTAAACCACTTAATATAATTACACATGCATTAAATATGAAATCCTCAACCTTTTAGAAGGTTATAATGGGTCACATTCTCTATGGTCCATACTTGACATGACGTAGTAGCTCATGGCAATGAATTCACGATCAAGAGATATCATACATCTCTCGTCAACCTTCCTCGTCTCCTACAACCCTGGCCCGTCACCGCCGACGCTAATCGCGCACGATGCTCGCCCGCCCACCACACCCCCACCTCCCACTTTATTTCTCACGCCTATCTCGTACACCTTCCCTGAACTGCAACTTCACCGGTACCGCTGAGTCCCCGGGGCACATGTTTGCAGTAAGTAACTTTTATTAGCCCACAGTTTATAATTATTACTCATTTTTTTCATTTTTTTCCCTTTTTCTTATATATATATATATATTACCAAGATATAGAGAAAATTTCTTTTTAGAAAATTTAGGTATAAATTTGAACTAAAATTATTGATATCATCCATACTTCAAAAATTGTTGATTTAAGTTTAGTTTTCGGAAAAATTTTAAAGAGCAACGTATTATTAGTCCGGAGGAGTTATAGGAGAAAAGCCACAAAAATTACCACACATGCGCTTGTAAGATTTCCAAATTTTCTTGATTAGCATCCAAAAACTCTACTTAAACTCTATCATTTTTCGTTCTTCGAAAAGATTCGCGATTGCTTTGTCTTTATTTAAAAAAAAAAAGTTAAGGAACAAAGCTAGAGCTCAAAAAACCGGCTTTCGATCCGATGTCAAATTTAATTCTTATTCTACTTGCGGAAAGTCAAATTGTGGACAAAAACACTTATTTGTTTGATAATTTTTTTATTATAATTTTTATTTTTTTGTATTTTGGTTGGTAAAAACGGGATTACGTGAAAACAACGGCTGCATGCACAATCAAATCGATAGATCCTCCCATACTAGGGTACCTAAACATTGTCCTCTATGTTTTTAAAGAAGGGTCTTTACGTAATTCTAAGCGTTTATTAAGTATGATCAAAGGATTAAACATTAGGTCCATAAGTTTAAGATATTGGATTACCAAATGAAGATGAGGATGTTGAATGCGCGAGTGATCGATAGACAAAAAACGAGCACGGAGAGGCTTTAGAAATCTAGGAAATCCTGGACAATCATCACAAAAACACAAGCACACGAGAATGGAAGAGGCACACCTCCTCACGTTACAAAACACTTATTCATTATTACTACTAATATTAGGATAAGCATGGGTTGCCTCCCACGAAGCGCTTGTTTAAGGCCATTTAGCTTGACCCGATCCCCGAATTCATTGGTCCTTGGGGAAGGTTTGGAGATCTGGGACAACCATATGTGGTACGTCCCCTCTAAAGTAGTGCTTAATGTCTGATGGACGGTTCACTTGAAGTTTTGGCCCTTCGGTTTGGAGATAACTCGTTTGAGATAACTCGACGGTCCCATATGGAAAAACTTGGGTAACGGTGAACGGTCCGGTCCAACGGGTTTTAAGTTTACCCGAGAAAATCTTTATACGAGAATTAAAAAGAAGGAATCGGTCACCAACGTTGAAAACGCGGTTCTTGATTTTGGAGTCGTAGATCTTCTTTGTCTTCTCTTTGTAGATCAAAGAGTTCTCGTAGGCTTGATCATGAAGTTCATTTAATTCATTGAGTTGAACTTTCCGGTGATCACCCGCGGACTTAAGGTCAAAGTTTGCATGCTTCAAGGCCCAATAAGCTTTGTGCTCGAGCTCGATCGGTAGATGACATGCCTTTTCGTACACGAGCTTGTAAGGAGTACACCCGATGGGTGTTTTGAAAGCGGTACGG
This sequence comes from Tanacetum coccineum, assembly GCA_026074375.1. Lineage (NCBI taxonomy): Eukaryota > Viridiplantae > Streptophyta > Magnoliopsida > Asterales > Asteraceae > Tanacetum > Tanacetum coccineum. The sequence continues at coordinate 15,611 of BQNB010079356.1, read as the reverse complement.
AAGGCCTAAAGTGCGTCATCTAATTTATCCGACCAAGAGGCACGGTTCTCGCCTACGGTCCTTTCCAAGATTCTTTTCAAACCACGGTTGGAGACTTCCACTTGCCCACTAGTTTGTGGGTGATACGCGGTAGCAAGACGGTGAGTGACACCGTACTTAAGCATGACCTTTGCGAATTGGTCATTGCAAAAGTGCGTACCGCGATCACTAATGATAGCGCGGGGAGTTCCAAACCGAGCAAAAAGAGATTTCAAAAATTTAACAACAACTCGGGCGTCGTTGGTGGGGAGCGCTTTTCCTTCAACCCATTTTGACCAGTAATCGACAGCCACGAGTATGTACTTGTTCCCTCGTGAAGACGGGAATGGCCCCATAAAATCGATGCCCCATACGTCAAAAATCTCGCAAACTTAGATGGCATTTTGGGGCATTTTATATTTTTGCGAGATTCTCCCGTGACGTTGACAAGAGTCACAAGATTTGACCAAGTCATGGGCATCATGATAAATTGTGGGCCAATAGAAACCGAAGTCAAACACCTTTCTGGCGGTGTAGTTCGGGTCATGATGTCCCCCGGTGGGTCCATTGTGGCAAGCCTTAAGAATATCAATGGCTTCTTGGCCGCCGCCGGATGACTTGATCCGCACAGATTTTAAACAAGAAGGGGTCGTCCCAAAAGTAATGCTTCACGTCTTTGAAGAATTTGTTCTTTTGTTGGGACGACATCCCTTTAACAACAAAGTTCCCCGCATGGTAATTAGCAAAATCGGCAAACCATGGGGTACTAGAATCACCACAAAAAGATACCATACTAAGTGTTTCGAGAGGAAATGTTTCATTTATTTCCTTTTTATCGAGCACACTTTGGTGAGGATTCTCTAATCGGGACAAATGGTCGGCGGCGAGGTTCTCGGCTCCTTTTTTATCACGGATGATGATATCAAATTCTTAAAGGAGGAGAACCCACCGGAGCAATCTCGGCTTTGCATCTTGTTTTGCAAAAAGATATTTTAGAGCCGAATGATCCGTATACACTATGCTTTTTGACAAGACTAAATAGGACCGGAATTTCTCGAAAGCATACACTACGACAAGTAATTCTTTCTCCGTCGTGGTGTAATGAGCTTGAGCATCAGTCATAGTTTTGCTTGCATAGTGTATATAGGCTGAAAATGTTTTGTTTTTCGTTGCCCCAATATTGCACCTATTGCAAAATCACTCGCGTCATACATGAGCTCAAAAGGTAGATCCCAATCGGGGGTAACTAATATTGGTGCTTCGGTCAATTTTTTCTTAAGTGTTTGAAAAGCTTCAATACACTCTTTGGAGAAGAAGAACGGAGTACCTTTTTAAAGAAGACGGGTCATCGGCCAGGCTATTTTCGAGAAATCTTGAATAAATCTACGATAAAACCCGGCGTGACCAAGCGAACTCCAAATTCCTTTGATGGTGATGGGATAAGGTAGCTTAGCAATAACATCAACTTTAGCCTTATGAACCTCAATCCCGTTCTTGGAAATCTTATGGCCAAGGACAATTCCTTCCTTAACCATAAAGTGACTCTTTTCCCAATTTAGACAAAGATTGGTGTCTTCACACCGTTTAAGCATCTTGTCCAAATGGGAGAGGCAAGTTTCGAATGAATTCCCAAAGACCGAGAAGTCGTCCATAAAGACTTCCATCGTTTTTTTGATCATATCATGAAAGATAGCCATCATACACCTTTGGAACGTGCCCGGTGCATTGCATAAGCCGAAAGGCATGCGGCGATAGGCGAACGTTCCATAAGGACATGTGAATGTGGTTTTTTCTTGATCTTGAGGGTTGATGGGGATTTGAAATTTACCCGAGAAACCGTCGAGAAAACAATAATATTCGTTTCTCGCTAGTCTCTCAAGCATTTGGTCCATAAAGGGCAATGGAAAGTGGTCTTTACGGGTGGCATCATTTAACTTTCGGTAGTCAATGCATACACGCCATCCCGTAACCAATCGAGTAGGGATTAACTCGTTTTCATCATTTTCAACAACAGTAAAGCCACCCTTTTTCGGTACACAATGCACAGGGCTTACCCAAGGACTGTCCGAGATAGGGTAAATTAATCCAGCATCAAGGAGTTTAAGAACCTTCTTTTTGATCACCTTGTGGATTTTTGGATTAACCCTTCTTTGGTGTTGGACCGCCGGTTTGAAGTCATCCTCCATTAGAATCTTGTGTGTACAAAATTCCAGGTTAATACCCTTAATGTCGGAAAGTTGCCAAGCGAGAGCTCGCTTGTGTGACTTCAAAACCTTTATGAGAGCGGCTTTCTCCTCATCTTTCAAGTCTTTAGCAATTATGACGGGTAATTTGTCGGTACCCTCCAAAAATGCATATTCAAGATGAGGCGGTAAGTCCTTAAGTTCGACCTCGGGTGGTTCATCAATTGAAGATTTTTCATTTTTAGGTTCAACAACTTTAAGTTCTTGTGGAGGGAGAGGTGGTGATGATGGATCATCATTAAGAAATTCTTCAAGAAGAAGAATGTCTCCCTCCGAATCATAGTAAGAGTCATCAATTTCCGGTGAAATTGGCTCATCTTCAATAGCTAGGAAAGCATCGGTTTCCTCAAGAAGAAAATCACTATCCCCGAAGGGAGTGAGAGTAGGAGAAGAGGTAGAAACAATTGGTTCCGTAGATGGAGTGGGATTGCCACTCACGGAAAATCCAAGAACTTCTTGAGAATACTCCTCACAAGCAACGTCAATGACAAACCGGTAATGGAGAGAGATTTGGGTCACTGTTGATCACACTTAATAATTCCTCAAGGTAAAGGGTATCTCCCTACGAATCATAGATAGAGTCATCAATTTTTGATGAAATTGGTTAATCTTCAATAGCTAAGAAAGCATCGGTTTCCTCAAGAAGAAAATCACTATCCCCGAAGGGATTGAGGGTAGGAGAAGAGGTAGAAACAATTGGTTCCGAAGTTGGGGTGGGATTGCCACTCTTGGAAGTATCCGAGAATCCAAGTACTTCTTGAGCATACTCCTCACAGGCTACATCAATGACATCAATTCGTTTAACCAATTCAATGATGTTGTAGGAGAATGTCTTAGTATCACCAACTTTGAATGTTATGGATTGGTCATCATGTCGAAGGGTCATTTGTTCACCGTGAACATCAATCAAAGCTCGTGCCGTCCTCAAGAAGGGTCTCCCGAGAATCAAAGGAACCCGAGGATCGGCAATATAGTCAACCACTACGAAGTCGGCCGGAAAGAAAAATGTTCCAACTTTCACGAAAACATCCTCGGCTATGCCGGTTGGAGTAGAAATCGTTCGGTCGGCAAGTTCAAGTATCATTCGGGTTTTGGTCAAATCCGGGAGATTTAGCTCTTTCCATATGGAGAGAGGCATTAGGTTGATGCTTGCACCGAGATCGGCCAAGGCTAAGCATTCATCCATCTCCGGAAAATCACACGGTATAAGAAATCTACCGGGGTCTCCAAGTTTTTCGGGAAACTTTTTGAGGATAACCGCCGAGCAATTTTCATTTACCGGTGTCTTCACTAAGTCAATTATCTTATCTTTGTTATTGAGAAGCTTTCTAAGCATCCGCGAAACTAAGCTCGAAATGGAGATTCCTAAAAATTTCCATAAATTTCAAAGCTAAGAGATCGTATTTTTCACGGAGCTTCTCCTTGTTAATCCTTGAAGGATAAGGTATGGTCGTTTTAGCCTTTTTAGCAACAACGGGCTCATTAATTTGAGTTTGAGTTTGGGCCACCAGAGGTTGGATGTCTTCGGTGCTCGGTTGCATCGTATCCTTTGTCACCTCGGGTTCGGGTTCCACCACCTTAAGGAGAGAAGAAGGCGGAGGTGGAACTTGAGGTCCATTATAAGAAACACCACTTCGGGTGGTGATTGCTTTTATATCACCCTTCGGGTTAGCAATGGTGTTGCTTGGAATAGAACCCGAGCCCGAAGTAGAGGCGGTATTGGTATTCATGAACTTGGTAAGCAAGGCTGTCAAATTGGTCATTTGGTTTTGCATGTTTTGGTTTTGGTTTTGCATATTTTTCATAACCGCATCATTAGCTTTGAAGTAGTTTTGAAAGTCCTCCTTTGACACACCTTGTGTTCGAGGAGCCGGAGCTTGGTAAGCTAGGGCTTGATTAACCGGGGGTCGATAAATTCGTTGCCATCGGTGGTGGGACAATTTCGGTAAGAATGAGCACCACTGCAAGTAACACAATTTTCCTCGACTGCTTTCACGGGAGCGGGAGCTTGGGTTTGGTTTTTCTTATCAAGAAGTAAGTCTTTCACCATATCTTTAAGTTTGGCAACATCGAGAGAGATACCGGACTTTGGCAACAACCGGTTTGTTACGTGAATTCGAAACTTTGGATTTGCTCTCGATTGGGATTCTTAGGCAATCTCAAGGGCATTTTATCCAAAACTATCACCCGCGGTGGAATGCACGATCTTTGATCATTAGAGTTCAAAGCATTATAGAAAGTATCGAGTTGATGTAACTCCGAAAATCATGATGTGGGATGCCCGAAGAAGATATTAGTTCGGTCACATGCCTGTAGAAAGTTTAATCAAACTCTGTTGTTGAATCTCATGAATTTCATTTCGAAGATTTGTTGTTTTCGAAGGAGGGGAATAATTTGTTGATGATTTTGAAACAAAGATTCCCATCCCATGTGAGAATCGATCGAGGGGGTTCTTTTTCAAGCCAAATCCGGGCTGCACCCTCGAGGGAAAATGGGAAAAGCATAAGCTTTACCGACGTACTCTGGACGTTCGGGAAAGTTCATCGTAGAAGATGATCTTTGTTGAAATATAGGATGTGGCATGAGGGTTTCTTTGTCATGTCCAAAAATTGTTTGTTTTGAACGAGGGTAAGTAAAACCGTGCTTAAGCTCAATTTGTCCGCGGTGAATTTCGGGCACAACGATGGCATCCTCGTAACCCACGTGGGTGCTTCGAGCAATTGAGCCATAGTACGATTATCGTCCATCGTAACTACGGGAGGAGCTTGATTTTCAATTGGTTCCACAAGATTAAATGGTTCAACAAAAGTCGGGTTGACTTGTTGTTGTTGACGGTTAGAATTACGAGATTGAGAACGAGTGCGCATGCACTAAAATGTAAAAAGAAAATTTATATAAAATAATTTATTATTTTTGGTTTTTTAAAATTGTATTTCACAATAAATTTTAAATTCGGACAATGAGATAAGACACTTAAACCTAATAATCAACTCGCTTCTCGGTAACTCTCTAAAGAAAAAGCACAAGGAGTTTGTTTAACTTTAAAAGGTGAGCGTACGTCGCAAGAGACACAAAAGGTAAGTTTTTGATCTTTGGTTCGGGAATTATTAATGGATAATACTTCAGTTGAAAGTATTATATGTTGGTGTTCTTTTACCAACTTGGTAAAAAAAATTAATTTTTTTTATGGATAAAGTTTTTATATATATTTTTTTTTTGGTTTTTTTTGTTTTTATATTATAATTATACTAATAAAAGAGAATGAAAAATATTTTTGTATTTTTATACTTTTTTATATGAAAATAAACAAAATAACTTCACACGAAAGGATCTTCAAACACAAATTTTCAAACGCCTTCAACAATCGTATACAATCCTCCCCGGCAGCAGCGCCAAAAACTGATCAAGATTGATCACACCTTTAAAATATATATAAATATAAATAAATATACAAATATATAAATATAGGGTAAGATTAAAAAAATCACAATTATAGTAATCCGGGAGTATGATTCCCGGGTCGTTTCCCCAACGAGGAATGCAATTGAAAGCCGAGAGTCGTTTTGATATCTATGCTTGAATGGAACAAGATTTAGATTGGTTTTCTAAAACTACGGGAAAATTAAGGCAAAAACTTAAAAACAATTAAGGTAAGAAAAATTTGACTAAAATGCAAAACGGGAATCCTAAACGGGACCTAAAAACCCTAAATTATCAAAATTAAGTCCTAAAATGATCTTTTTGGTTTTTATAAGTCTTAATTGACTAAAAAGCTAGGACAAAGAAAACTAGACCAAAAACAGGAGAAATTTAAGCTTAAAAACACTAAAAACATGAACGGGAATCCCGTTCTTTAAAAATCCAAGTTTTGCAATTTTGACACTACGAAAGCAAATATAATTTTCCAAGGTCCTATATGTTAAAAGAAAATTTTCTAAAAAAGAATTATATTTTTTTGACTTTTATATAATTTTTTATGAATTAAAAACGATTTTAATGAAATTAAATGTTTAAAAATACTAAACGATTTAATAAAAATCTGAAAAAATTAGCAAAATTGTATTGAACAATGAGGAATCTAACAAAAATAAGATGGGGAAAACAACTTATCAAATAAGCTGTGAAATAAGCTTAAACAGCTTATTATACAAAAGAGCTCAAAATGTGTATAAGTAATAGATTTTGCAAACATAAACTGAAAAAGACCCAAGGGCGAGTTGGTAGTGCGTGTGGTGTGTAAAAAACGTTTGGTCGAATAAGGGTGAGGTCTCGGGTTCGAGTCCTGCTCACCCTTGACTTCCCCCAATTCCCAAATGTTTTTTACATGCCATTTTTTTACAACTTTTTAGACTTAAAACAAAAAAAAAAAAATTTTTAAGCAACTTTTTGCAAAAACAACTTTTTATAAACCAAAAATAATCACACATAAGCATTTAAAGGGGAACAGAATAAGCTTAACTTCATAACCCTTGTTAAGCTCTTTTTAAATTTTTTGTGCTTTACCCAACCAATACTGTTCTTCTTTTTAAATCTTTAATGCCATTCAAGCTCATTATTGTTTTGAACCAAGTCCCCGTTGTTTAAGCTTTTTAAAGCTTTTTCAACCTGTTTTTAACTCTTTTAAAGATTTTCCAAAAGGTTTTGTGAAGTTACTATTCCATTAAAAGAAAATTGGAAATTTTGAGCTTTTGGAAGATAAGCTTAAAAAGGAAGAGCTTATGGGTTTAGTGCTTATTGGTAAGCTATAGGGTGATAAGGAACTGATTTGGAAGCTTATAGTTCCTAACCAAAGCATTTGGACCTTTGTAAGTTGCAAAATTTCATTTTCATGCCATTTTATGCATTTGCTTATTTTTAGCTTATTATTGCTTATTTCTGCCTTATTGATGCTTATTTGTTCTTTATTATGCTTATTTGATTTAGTTTGATGCAAGTTTTATTCTGTTTTAGCTTAAATGTTAATTTTTAGTTTCTAAAAGGGTGTTTGGGTTAACAGATTTGATCTAGTGTCAAATCTGTTATTACCACTTGTGGTTTTAAATTCCAACTTAGATTGCTTTTAAAACAGTTTTTGTTCATATTTAGCAAAGATTTATTCAAAAGTTATGTTGTTTTTAAGCTTTTCTAGGCTTATGAAACAAACTGTTAAGATTTTAGGTGCTTAATCTGTTACAAGATTGATTTTAAGAATTAAGGAGTTAAGTTGTGTTTTATAAGTTCATTATGCATTCATTTTCAAGTAAAGAATCTGGTCTAGAAGTTTTAAGTGTGTTTGTTTCCATTAGTTTTTTAATGGTAAATGGGTGAAAAACAGTATAGTGTTTTGCAAGTAATAGGTTAGAGTTTTTGCTTATTCATCTCATTTTTAGGTAAATTTTAAAATGAATTTTTTAGGGTTTGATTTTCACTGCACAAGTAGTTAGTGGTATAAGCTTACTCTTTTTAAGCTTTTTGTGTTTTTTTTAATAGCTTATACTAGCTTAATTAGGTCTGCAAAACTGCTACTTGTCTTTTCAGAAAACCAAAAAGTGGCAACCATGAGTGAGCAGCCTCTTTGATAAGCCTTTTTCTTGGCTTATTTGAGTTTCAAACTCATTTGTAATTGTTGATTCTAGAAGCCCTTAGGACTAGCTTTTAGGTGCTATAAGCCTTAAACACAAAAGGATCACTTTAAGTGCTTAAAATTAAGCCCAAAAAGTGTCCCTAGGCTAGTTGGTAGGCAGATTTAGGCCATTTTGCTTATTGCTTTTTTGAGTTTGCTTATTGTTTTCCCTTGCTTATTCTTGTTTTTATTTGCTTATTAGGTGTGTTTTCAATTCTGTCTTTTCTTATTTTGCTTTTTAACTACTTATATATCTAAAAATACCAACAGTTTAGCTAAATTTAGGACTTATTGTAAAAGAAAACTGTCACATCATTTGATTATTTACCATCTTATTTTTGAGTTTCAATAAAAAAGTCATCTTTTTTAATTTGCTTATTTTAGCATGTTTTAAAAGTTTTAAAAAATGTTTATAAAAAAGGAAAGGCATGGGGTCGAACCCATACCTCCCTTCCCCCTTTTGCACACACTCGTCCCACAACTAAACATCACACTTAAACCACGGCTCCAAATAGGGCTATCTGTTAGCCTCTCACACTACTTAGTTTTTATACACATTTAAGCCTTTTAGCATTCAGCCCTTGTTTTGCTTATTTCAGCTTATTTCAATAAGCCACTTTCAGCCCTTTTATTTTTTCTTGATATTAGTCATCACTCAAACACTTTCCTTTCCATAATTTTTCAGATTTGTCCATATTCGTTTAGTCCTTTTTATTAATTTTTTAGATTAAATCCGTTTTTAATTCATAATAAAAAAATTTAAAAGTCAAATAAATATAATTTTTTTTTTTAATTTTCTTTCATCATTTAGGACTTAGAAAAATTAGATTTGCTTTCATAGGGTTAACATTTTATAATTTGGTTTTTTAAAGAACGAGATTAGATCCCGTTCTTGTTTTTCGTGATTTTAAGCTTAAATCGCTTTTGTTTTTGGTTTAGTTTTCTTAGTTTTTGCATTTTAGTCATTTAGGGTTTATTAAAAAGTTAAAAAATAACTTTAGGATTAAATTTTGATATTTTAGGGTTTTTAATTCGCGTTTTTAGGATTTTTGTTATCATTTTTAGTAACTTAGCTTTAATTACTTTAGTTTTTAGCGTGCCTTTACTTGTTTTTGCATTTTATTAGTAATAATAGAAAACCCAATCAAATCTTTGTCATTCAAACATCAAATGTCAAACCGACAAACGACTTTCCATTGCATTCCTCGTTGGGAGACGACCCGGATAGGTTTTTAGGGTTTTGCTTTGGATAAAAGTGAAATCTTTTGAAAGCCTCACGGAATACTTACATCTTTATTATTATTGATTTTTATCCTTATTATTATATATTTATATTATATACATTTATTATATATATTGTATTTATATATGTACTAAAGGATTCGAGTCAATAAACTAATTTATTCAAAGAACAAAAAGGAACATGAAGAACATCTTAAGGCAATTTTAGAACTGCTTAAAAAGGAGGAGTTATATGCTAAGTTTTCAAAATGTGAATTTTGGATTCCACGTAGCAAATTTCTCGGTCTACGTGATTGACTGTCAAGGTTTCACGTGGAACCTGCCAGAGCGAAACTATTAAAGATTGGGTGTCTCCTAAAACACCAACGGAAATTCGTCAATTTTTAGGTCTTCTTACTGGTACAATCCGAAGATTCATTGAAGGGTTTTCAAAAATTCGCTAAGCGATGACCAACTTACTCAGAAAAGGTCGCCTTTGAATGGGTTACATCAAAGCCCGCTTTTCAGACATTGAAGAATAAGTTATGTAGCGCACCTATCTTAGCTCTCCCTCAAGGAGCTAAGAACTTCATTGTTTATTGTGATGCGTCACATAAAGGATTGGGTGCGGTGTTGATGCAAAACGAGAAGGTGATTGCTTACGCATCACGACAGTTGAAGATTCATGAGAAAAATTATACCACTCATGATTTGGAACTTGGTGCAGTCGTGTTTGCTCTAAAGGTTTAGAGGCACTACTTGTATGGAACCAAGCGTATGGTGTTCACAAATCATAAGAGTCTACAACACATACTAGACCAAAAGGAGTTGAATATGAGGCAACGTCGTTGGTTAGAGTTGCTCAGTAATTACGATTGTGAAATTCGTTATCACCGAGGGAAAGCAAATGTTGTTGTTGATGCTTTGAGCAGGAAAAAGCGAATTAAACCATTAAGAGTCTGAGCCTTAGTTATGACTATTGGTTTGGATCTTCCAAAAAAAATCTTAAATGCTCAAGCCGAAGCACAGAAACCAGAGAATCTAAAGAACGAAGATGTATGAGGTATGATCAGGAAGGATATACCGAAGGAAAAATCCGTGGAGCCTCGCGCCGACGGAACCCTATGCTTAAACGGCAGGAGTTGGTTGCCATGTTATGGTGACTTGAGGACTGTGATCATGCACGAGTCCCACAAATCAAAATACTCCATCCATTCGGGTTCCGACAAGATGTACCAATACATAAAGAAGCTATATTGGTGGCCCAATATTAAAGCAGACATCGCCACCTATGTTAGCAAATGTTGACATGTGCTAGGGTCAAGGCTGAACACCAAAGGCTATCGGGTTTGTTGGTACAACCCGAGATACCCCAATGGAAGTGGGATAACATCACAATGGATTTTGTCACAAAGCTTCCTAAGTCATCGCAAGGTTATGACACCATTTGGGTGATTGTTGACCGACTTACGAAGTCTGCAATCTTCGTACCAATGAGGGAAACTGACCCCATGGAGAAGTTGGCAAGGATGTACCTAAAGGAGGTAGTCACAAGGCATGGAATACATGTCTCGATCATTTGTGATCATGACCCTAGATTCGCATCAAATTTCTGGAGGTCACTTTAGAAGGCTTTGGATACTAGTTTGGATATGAGTACTGCGTACCATCCACAAACTGATGGACAAAGTGAGAGAACTATCCAAACTCTCGAGGATATGCTACTTCATGTGTGATCGAAACTGGGGAATGGGTTTGGGTTAGATATTGCCACTAGTTGAGTTTTCTTACAACAACAGTTATCACGCTAGCATCAAGGCTGTATACCGTTTGAGTCAACTTTACGAATCAAGTCGTCACCTGTTTGTTGGGCCAAGGGTTGGAGAATTCAACTCACCGGTCCAGAAAGAGTTCAAGCAGAACGATCCGAGAAGGTCATCCCAGATCAAAACAAAAGAATGCAAGCCGCCCGTGACCGACAAAAGAGTTACGCCAATTTAAAGCGTAAGCCGATGGAATTTCAAGTTGGGGATAAAGTTACGCTTAAATTTTCACCTTAGAAAATGAGTCCATTTACATTTAGCAAATTGAAGGTAAGTTAAACCTCTAGAATATGTTGTACCCTTCAAGGTGTTGGAAATAAAGTTTGGATCCGTTGCCTTACAAGCTTTAGCTCCCTCAATGAGTTTTGAACAAGGTTCACAATACAATTCCATGTAATCCAAACTGAAGAAATGTTATTCCAACGAACCGTTAGCTGTTCCATTGGAAGGACTTTGGTATGTGCTATTTTACACATACCTTTTACCTAGTAAAACGAACCCAAAAGACCAAAAACATGTAAAAATGCCAAATATATGCTTGTTTTTGTGTTTGTGTATGTGCAAGTATGGATATCAAATAAATGGACAAAATCAAAGCAAAAACAGACAAAGCCGGACACAAGAAGAGAAGAGTGCACAAGAGTCAGGAATTATCAAGCTATGGTCATCAAAAGTCAAACCTGGTCAAACAATGGTTAACTCACAAAATGACAAAAAACCCTCAAAATCCCAAATGAGCCCTTAATGTTAAATCAAATCTCACCTTTAGTCCCTAAATGATTAACACCGTTAGTTTTTTGATAATTAAGGACTAACGGTCGTTAAGTTTTATTAATAACCAAATCCCTTATAACCTTTTACCATTTACCGGGCCCAAACATAGCCCAAGTCAAACCCCAGTTTAAACCCCGGTCAAACTTCAAAAGATATGAAGAAAAGGGCGCGGGAAATCCCTAATTACTGTTTATCCTCTTCCCCCACAATTACCCTGCTCTAATTACCTTCGTTTAATGAAAGTTAACCCTTCTAGAAACCTTTTTTCTGACACGTCTGACACAAGGGATGCCAAGCTGGCAATCCCCAGTAAGCTCATTGGCTATAAGGACGTGGAAGGCATCCAACGATCAAGATTTGATGAGTTGAGGCAGTTATTGATGGATGGTTATGATTAGAAGATGGGAGGAGCGTATGGGAGGCCTATAAGGTTCCTCACATGGCTATAAATAGCTGAAGGATCACACAGCTGAAGTATCAAGGAGTAGGAATAGGATTAGCTTAGAGTAGCTTGTAGTGTAGCTTATAAACTTGTAATTTTCTCTTTAAAGTAATGTTAGCTTATCAATTTTAGTTAATGTAATTTCAGCAGTTTGTACTCTTTGATATCTTATTAATAAAAGTTTGTTTAAATTTAAGCTCATTTTTCAATTCAAATTTTTACTTTAAATGCAAAATGTTTTAATAAGCTCTCTAATGTTCATCTAAATAAGCTCTAGTTTCACTCATAAGCTAGTTAACAACTTATTTAAGCTCTTAAACTGAGCTTAATATCACTCAAATCTAACTTCAAATTTACCTTAGCTATTAATTGGATGATGAACCAAACCTGGAAGGGTTCATGGACAATACCAGCTTATCTATGATAAGCTGGAGCTCAGAAGATAAGCTCTTTTGAGTAAATTTTCATCCCTGTTTGAGCAAGGGATTCAGTAAGTCTTCATTTTCCTTTGATAGCTTTAATTTTGCAAAATTAGCTTAGAACTACTTATTTGCTTAATTTCTGCTTATTGCTTTTTAGATTTGCTTAAAAGTGCTTATTTAAGTTATTAGATGCTAGTTGTGTTTGATTATTAGTTTAAATTCTTAGTTTGTTTCACTTAGTAGATAAAAAACAATGAAAATCCAAAAAAAAACAATACATTAGTTATACTTATAATTCTTCTATTTGCTTATTAAACCATTCTTATTATGTTTATTTTAAGCTTGCATATGTTTGATATTTGACATTTTTACCTTAACTCTCAATTCAGGTAGCTGAAAAATGGATTTTTTTGAGTTTTAAGAGGAGTGTTGGCTTAAGGCAGTACTAACTAACATTATTAGTAACTGCCCATAACGCTTTCGGTCTTTTAAATCAACTTGAACTTTTATATTTGATTTTATGGAATCTAGTAGTCTAAGGTCCTTATAGGATTAAAAATCTGTTTTTAAATCATATTATTAGATAGTTGCTTGATCACTGCTCAAAAAGATTCCCGTTCCTAGTGCACTTTAAGCTCTAGTTGGTTATAGCTAAATTAGTTCCTCATTTTGCATTCAGTTTGATGCCTTAAATGTGTAGATTATAAGTCCTTAAGTCCCTGCTCTTTAGTTTTTGAGTTTTGTCTACATAGTGTCCAAATGCATCAATATAAAAATTGCCAACAGCCTTTTTTTCAAGCTACAATTTCAAATAGTAAAAGAAAAGTAATTTAGCTTTTGGAAATAGTATACGAGTAGATTATAGGATAGTTTACATCTGTTTGATCTAAATTTAGCTTATAGAGTTTAATTAGTTATCTGTTTTTAGGCTTAAACTAAGCATTTTGTCTTTTCAAACAAAAAGAAAAATTCAGCTCCTACTGAGTGAACAAGCCTTTTTCAGCTAGTTTTTCTTTACTCATTTAAACTTCAAAATGTTTTTCAATAAAGAATTTAGAGTATAGCTTATAATCAGGCATTTTTAATGGTATAACTCTCTTGACCATAATGTTCCATTTACTTAGTTTAAAATAAGCTCAAAAGTAGCTAGTGTGTCTGTTTGGTACTCAGTTTTAGGATAAGTGCTTATTGGATTATTTTAGCTTATGGCTTATCAATTTTGCTGATCAACTTATTAGCTTAGGTTTTAGCTGTTTGAAGTTTGTTTAGTTGTGTTTTCAGCTAATTAAAGTTTTTGAGCTTATGTGTCTAAGAAAAAGCTAAAAGTCCTTAAGTAGTATCTGTTAAATAAGAAAAAAACTGATTTCTACTAGCTTAATTTAGATTTTCAAAAAAGTTGTTTTCACAAAAGTTGTTAGTTTTCATCTGTTTTATAAACTTTGTTTTTAAAGTTTTTCAAAAAGAAAAAAAAAGGGAGCAGGGAAGTCAGGGGTGAGCAAGGGTCGAACCCCTGACCTCTACTCACTCACCTTTTATAACACCTCACACACACACACGTCCCACAAACACACTCACTACCACTGCGCCCTTGGGACTTTTACGTCCTAAGGTGCAGTGGTTATTCTTTTAACTACTTTTAAGTACTAGTAGTAATAAGTATTTTTGTAGCTTATTTTTATTTTTAGAAGCTTATTCGTAAAAGCTCTAACTGAGCTTATATTTTTTACTAAATCTACTCTTAATAAGCTACTTTTTAGTATTTTTCCATAATTTTTAGAATAAGTTTAGTATTTTTCGTAAATTAATTTTGTTAAAAACTTTAAAAAATCATAAAAAATAGAAAAATAATCAAAAAAATAAAATTCTTTTTTATAAAATTTTCTTTTATCATATTTAAGGCTTAGGATTGAAATTTACTTTTGTAGGGCTAATATTTTGAAATTTCACTTTTTAAAGAACGGGATTTCATTCCCGTTCTTGTTTTCTTCATTTTTAGCTTAAATTACCCTCGGTTTAGAATTTCCTTAGCTTTTTCTTTTAAAACAGTTAATTAGGATTAGAAGAAGTTTAGAAAATCATTTTAGGTTTAACTTTAGTTAATTTAGGATTTAAATATCGTGTTTTTAATTCCCGTTTACGTTTTTATGCATACGTATTTAATTGTCATTTCTTGTTTACTTATTTTCGTGCATTTATTTACATTTAGTAGGATTTGGGAACCCAAATCAAAAATCTTTAAGACCATTCAAAACGCGCGATCACGGACTTAACCGATTTTCAATTCACGCTTCGTCGAGGGAAAACGAACCGGGAGGTTTTTGAGACAACTTTGGTTAAAAGTTTGTTTCTCGAACCCGACGGAAAATACTTACTATACTATTATTTGATATAATCCTTATATACTATATATATTTACGTATAGCGTATTCGGAGCGTATCAAATTTTTGGCGCCGCTGCCGGGGAAGTGTGTTACGATTATCGTGTTTCGTTCGAAGATTAGTGTTTTTGAAGAACCTTCCTCGTGAAGTTATCGTTTTTCATTTGTGAATATTTTCTTAATATAACCATAAAAATACAAAAATATTTTACACTTCTATTTTCTTTTAATATTAAAAATAACCATTTGTTAATCGTTGTTACGGCTCACCTTTAGATTACGTGCTATAAGGGAAGTTTAAGGCGGGTTTGATCAACATCACCCAAAAGGAGAAGGGTTATTCTAAATAGCGCCTCGCGCTTACCAACTCCTCTGCTTTATTGTACGTATTTTTAAAGAGCTACCGTGCACGTTTGATTTTCGGTTACCAAAAATATTTTTCTTATTTCTTTTCTCATATATTATTTAAAATCTAAAAAAAATTCTTCTTTATCCTCTTATTACATTTAATTCTTATCTTCTTTATCCTCTATTCCTTTTAATTCTTCGACATGTCTTCGTATAACCATTTTGGTTGCTCGTATTGTGGAGGTCCGTTTAATGGTGGAAACTGTCCGAGCTGTAGCAGTGTAGGATCCGGAAATGAGTTTGTCTATGACCCAAATCCTTATTTTTATAATGAGACACC
>BQNB010079355.1:0-20865 GCA_026074375.1 Tanacetum coccineum | reverse complement strand
GAAGATGACAAGTTCAAGATGCACACTAATTTTTGATTCATTGAGAAGTTAAAACGATAATAAATAGATAATCTTATCATAATATATTTTGATGTGGGTTGAACAAGATGAACACCGTAAAAAAAGAGAAAATGGATACATTTTCAAAAAAAAAATTCAAATTTTTTTTTTGAAACGTCTTTTCTTTAAAAAAAATTTTGTTTTTTAAAAAAATTTCGAAAATTTTTATACACATTTTTATACATACATTTTTGTACACGATATTATATACACGTTATTATACACACATTATTATATACACATTTTTATACACACATTTTATGCATGTTTTTAATAACGTGTGTATAAAAAATTGTTAGCCTGGCATATTGTCTATTTATCTAGTCAATCACAAGTTGTAAAGCCCGTGCACGCTCGTTTTTTTTTTAAATTTATTAATTATGCATTTTATCTATTATATAACAAATAACTTATTTTTGGTTAAAATTATTGTTTATAACTTCATATATCAATGTCTATATGTCGTTGGTTATTCAAAAGCTCTTATACGTTAATTTATTTGCCTTTACATGTTATATCAATGTTATATGTGGTTATTCATTGAAGTGTTGATATTATGTTTATTTTCTTTGATACGTTCACCTTTCAAATCTCGAGTTCCTTTGTTTCATCTTAAGTTTCTAATTTTATATTATGATCGACTAAAATACAGACACATTAAAGTCAGTTGTTGTATTGAAAATAAGAAATTATGTATATACGCTTTTATTTATTTGTTAGCTATGTATGCAAGATGCTCGGTTTTTTCTAGATAAATTAGGATCATTATATTTATTTAGTTTTGTTTCCTTATATTTTTTCTGAGCTTAAGCTTGCTGAGATTCACGCTTGTATAACTCCTTCCTGCATGAAAATAAAAACACCAATTACCGCGACAATAAACATGTGATTTTAATATTTTTCACATAATAAGATTTTTTTCATGAGTATTTGAGTAGTACCATAGGCAATTATGGAACTGCACGTTTGATATTTTCTCACTATAGTCGTTGCATAATATCCACACATCATTCATAAACAAACACAAAACACAGGCTCATTTTCCATATGGTTCTTAAATAATGTTCTTTATGTACCAAAATCAGGTGGTAAAAGGTTTAGGTTTTGACTACACACACCTCACGGTCAAATTTTTTCCAAACATCCGATAAATCACATGTAGACTTCGAGCGAACAGGGCAAGAATACCTGTGACATCATCAAGAAACTTCAGCTCTATTCAATTATACCATTTTTTTCATTTATAAATAAGACACGTGATCACTTTTATATTCGGTTTTACACTTTTACCTGTGATGTTATTCCATCTCTTTTAGGCAAGCGAAAATGCATTGTATGCCCAGGTAAGATAGTAAGGTCCTTCAAGGTATCGAACAAAAACTGCAAAACGAAATGCAAATGTTTCACTCTGAAATCAGTTAGCAACTTACAGCCTTTTTTCAGCTAGAATTTTTATTCGATCTGTTGAAAACACTTGTAATCCATATCAGAAAATTAAAACATATTTTGTAACACCCCCAAATTGGGTCGCAGCGGAATATGAGTATCCAGGAGCGTTACGTTACATATCAATAGCACAAGATATGAGAACGACCTCTAAAAGAGTCATTTAAAATACGATACATTGGATTTATTGAAATTGTCTGATACAAGGCACGATGGCTTAAATAGTTCAACATTTGAAATAAAGATTATAGATCATAATAATCGTCCCGAAATATAATGACTCCAAATCTTTATGCATGACACCCAAAAGACTATCCCAATGTATCTTGTGCACCTCGTGCATCATTGACCTGAGAAAAATATGCTTAAAACGTCAACAGAAAGTTGGTGAATTCATAGGTTTATATAGATGAAATGTAGGAGCGTAAGATTTTCAAGTGTATGATAATGCAACAGATGTAAATATCAAAAATGTGATTATGTTTCCCTAAGCTCATGACACCGAAGCTCGACATGTATGAATGCAATATAAATATTGTCACATTGCCCATGTTGATGTTCTAACCCGGAACATCCGAATCCGACATGATATATATCCGTTGGTTCACTCCGTGACACCAGTGAGAGCTACTTACCCGAATAAGGGTGTCAACCCCAAATAGATCTATTTATAACATTCGCGCTCACATAATGCAATTCAACAACTACATATATGCAACTAACAGTTCATGATAATGGGCACAAAAGGGTTATCGCTACTTAGGCAAACACGTAATCATGATAAAATGTACACTTACGCCCAATTTGTAAAACAAAGCATGTTTCTCACCCAAAAGATATAAAACATTTATCTAAAACGAGTAAAAGTGGGGCTATGAACTCACATTAAGTAATGATAATGTAGAAGCAGAGCAATGGCACGAAAAACGATGCAAATGACCTTATCCGCAACCTATGAATAAATATACATATTCACTAAATGGAAAAATAATAATATAATTACATGCAATCTTGTCCCTAGTGTGTGCTTGAAATATATTTGCATTAACGATATTTGAAAACAATTTCTCCGTTGAAAAATAGTCAACTTTATCGGGTCAACGCGATCAAAATATAAGTATATGATTTATGACTTTGGATTTTTAAGAAACTAGGTTGTACATACTTTAATTTATTAGTTTAGGTCAGCCCTTGGTTTGGTCTCTAAGTGCGTTTAATAATTAGACGAAACATTAACGTTTTCCTTTTGAATTAATCTTAAAAATTACTAAGTCTTAACATAAGGTGTCGCATAGTTTATTTTATTTTATTTAATTCCAGGTTCGTTAGATGACTATATGGGAAAGTAAAAATATATTTGTAATCTTAGTTAGGTCGTCTACAATAGTCGTTAACTGAACTTTGTCTAGAATTGTCGTTTTATGCGTTAAAAATGAGGCTAAACATGTGCGGGGCGCAAGGCAGCTTTTATACTTAGAATTATTTAAGTTATTTCAGCTTATGGTGTTCACATGGTCAGACTTTTGAACTAAGTTTACGGCTTCGTTACTTAATATTAAAACAAACTAAAAGTACATTTGAAAACTAGGCTAGGTCTGTTACAACTTACTTTTTATAAGTTTTGGGGGCAGAGGTCGTTAAGAGGGTCGAAAATGGGTACAAAGTAAGGGGTGTCGAGCTGCCTGTTGACAGTACTAACTGCGTGACAGCAGCTCTAACTTTGGATTCAAGTTGCGAGCTCGTTTCTCAACCATTTCTCCTGGTTCGAGTTGCTAAATACAACATGGCATGTCGTCTATAAAATGCCCCCACTTCCTCTCACTACGCCCTAGCTTAAGTGGGTTTAAACAAGGCTTAATATCGGTCCAATGGGGTTGTGTTTCAAAAAGGCAACTGGCAGATTTATATGACTAACTTTGAGGCTTTATAACTTATTATTTACTCGGCAAAATTCAATGATTCCAGGGGCAAAACGCAGGTTATACATCCTACTCTTGAAAATAATTTAGTCGTTGCTATGTACTTCGTGTTTAGGGGTCGGATAGTGCACCCTAACTAACTATGTGGGCTGCGTCCTTTTTATAAAATTTCGCACACATGAAACCTTTTTATTCAATCCCTAACCCCAGCTATACTAAACTGATTCTATAAAAATTATACTCTTGCATAACCACAATCCAAGTTATTAGTTCGATGCTAATCCTATAGTAAGTAACTGGTCATATGCGTGTACAATAGGGAACAAGCAAAAGAAGTTTTATTTTATCTTTTTAAAGTTTTTCAAGCACAACACTATAACATACATTGCATACATTTAAGGTCATAAGGCATGAAAATAGGAGGACTCACAATAGTTGTAAGAAATTTCGATAGCAGACAACCAAATGAAAAACCCTAATTCGTGTTTAAAACTCTTCGACACAACCCACTTCCAATGTTAAACCCCTCTTGACCAACTTGATAATACCGACAATCACCCCTTTCTGCTTGATTGTTCGTCGACCAAAGACAGAAACAAGGGACAATTGGTACTAAAGGGTTTTCACTAAGGTTTTTAAGGGTATGGAGAAGACGAATGGTGAAGATGTGTGCTTTGTAGTTTTATCTAAGTTCCAACCAGGAGGATAAGGAAAACTAAGGGAGATTGATTAAAGGTATGAATTTGATAACCAGATGATGGTGTTGTGTTTCTGGGTTTGCAAGAATTAAGTAAGCTTTATATACTTGAATAACTTTGCATGTATAGTAATCCATGCAAGGGTCATGTTTGTTTGTTAGCCCATATATGGCAAAGCATCTTGTTACAGGGATTTAAAGGCAACTACTGTTTGGGAGTTGTATGAATTCAAGACATTGGGAATAGGTATATTCTTTGGAGTAGGATGTAGTGGGGAGGAAGGGTTTAACCGGTGGTTTGATGAGGAAAAAGAGGATTTAAAGCTGTGTTTATCTAAAAATGTCAAACATGACTAGATATGGATAATACACAAGTATCAGTTCCCATTACTATTTTGTAGGATGCATGGAGTTTTTATATTAAAAGTTTTATTTACTATCCCTAATTTATAGAAGTCAAATTGTTGGTAAGTGTTGGTTTAAGAAATAGTTTTCTGTTATAAAACCCTAATGTAATGTGATCAAGAACTTCCGTGCTGCGAATAATAATTCAAAAATGACCGATACGAAAGGCATCAAGTAAGGTCTTAATAAGTGCATTTGATATTTCTATCAAACGTTGGATTTTGATGCCTACACGATCTAACTAGAGTGGTTTAAACGGATATAATTATGCAAACCTATTAATGAAAAGGAAGATAAATTATTAGAGATCAAAATATGACTTGAAAAACACGGGGTGTTATAGTCTCCCCCGGTTAAATGAGCCTTGGTCCACAAGCTAAAGACTTGTAAGTGGATGAAACGCCCGATTTAGCTAAGAGATGATGAGTATTTCTTTTTGAATGAATCTTCACGTTCCCATGTGAACTCAGGACCTCTCCTAGAGTTTCAACGAACCTTAACGAGTGGTATGCGGCCTCGCTTTAATCGTTTGATCTCCCGTTCCATAATTTCAACGGGCTCTTCCACAAATTGGAGTTTATCGTCAATATGTAATCCTTCCAACGGAACAACTAATGGTTCTTCGGAATAACATTTCTTTAAGTTGGATACATGAAATGTATTGTGAACCCTGCTCAATTCTTGAGGGAGTTCAAGCTTGTAAGCAACGGATCCAACCTTTTCCAACACTTTGAAAGGCCCAACATATCGAGGGTTTAATTTCCCTCGTTTGCCAAAACGCACGACTCCTTTCCAAGGTGAAACCTTGAGCATAACCCTATCCCCAACTTGGAACTCCATCGGCTTACGCTTTAAGTCGGCGTAACTCTTTTGTCGGTCACGAGCGGCTTGAATCCTTTGCTTAGGTGACTGAGGATTTTTCTCAGTCGTTTCTTGAATTAAATCTGGACCGGTGAGTTGAGCTTCTCCGACTTCGGCCCAACAAACAGGTGAACAACACTTTTGACCGTAAAGTGCCTCGAATAGTGCTACCTTGATGCTAGCGTGATAACTGTTGTTTTATGAAAACTCGACTAATGGCAAATGATTTATCCAACCCTTTCCAAAGTCGATCCCCCCGGGGACCGGGGGGGGGGGAAACAAAACAAAAAAGCACACGCAGCTCGTAGCATATCCTCAAAGGTTTGATGGTTCGCACTCGCTTTGTCCATAAGTTTTCTGGATGTACGCAATCTCATATCCAAACTAGAACCCAAAGCCTTTTGAGTGAGCTCCAAAAATTGATGCAACCAGTTCAAGGTCCACAGATGATTGAAACAGGTATCCCATGCCTCACAACTACCTCCTTTATGTACAACCTTGCCAGCTTCTCCATAAAGTTGGTTTCTCTCATTGGCGTAAATATTGCAGATTAGTGATCCCGGGTCCTACAATCACCCAAATATGTGTCATGAACCTTGCGTGAACTTTAGGAAGCTTGGTGAGTCAAAATCCATGGATGATTCTCACTTCCATTCAGGTATCTTGGGTTGTACCAACAATCCTGATGGTCTTTGATGTTCAGCTTTGACCTTAGCACACCTCAAACATTTGCTAACATAGTGCAGATGATCCGGCCTTTCATATTGGCCACCAATATAGCTTTTTCAATGTCTTGATACATTTTGCCGAACCTGGAATGGAAGAGTATTTTGATATTTAGGGACTCGTGCAATGAAATCACTAACCTTAAATCTCCATAACATGGCAACCAACTCCTACCATTTAAGCATAGGGTTCCGTCCGCACGGGGTTCCAACCTCTCCTTTGGTAGGTCCTTCCTGACATTAACCTCCTACTCTTCGTTCTGAGATTTTCTGGTGTTCCGTGCCTCGGTCAGAGCAATTCATAGTTTGTTAGGGAAGATCCAAGCAATAGTCAAAACTAAGGCTCACAGACTCTTAATGGTTTAATTCGCTCTTTCCTGCTCAAAGCATCAGCAATAACATTTGCTTTTCCTGGGTGATAACGAATCTCACAATCATAATCACTGAGCAACTCTAACCAACGACGTTGCCTCATATTCAACTCCTTTTGGTCAAGTATGTGTTGTAAGCTCTTATGATCCATGAACACCGTACATTTGGTTCCGTACAAGTAGTGTCTCCCAAATTTATACAAACAAGTAGTATAATTTTTCTCATGGATCTTCAACTGACGTGATGCATAAGCAATCACCTTCTCGTTTTGCATCAATACCGCACCCAATCCTTTATGTGAGGTATCGCAATAAACAATGAAGTTCTCAGCTCCTTGAGGTGAGAACTAAGATAGGGCGCTACACAACTTAGTTTTCAATGTCTGAAAAGCTGCTTCCTGCTTGTCACCCCATTCGAAGGTGACTTTCTTCTGGGTAAGTTTGGTCATTGGCTTAGCAATCTTTGAGAACCCTTCTATGAATCTTTCCAATAATAACCCAAGACCTAAAAATTGACGAATCTCCGTTGGTGTTTTTAGTAACGCCCAATCCTAATAGATTCATCTGGCAGGACCACGTAATACCTAACAGTCAATCACGTGACCGAGAAATTGTACTTTAGGAATCCAAAATTCACATTTTGAAAACTTAGCATATAACTCCTCCTTCTTAAGCAGTTCTAGAATTTCCTTAAGGTGTTCTTCATGTTCTTTCTTGTTCTTTGAATAAATGAGTATATCGTCGATAAAGACAATTACAAACTTATCCAAGTATGGTTTGCACACTCGGTTCATGAGGTCCATGAATACCGCAGGTGCATTTGTCAAACCAAATGGCATCACTTGGAATTCGTAATGACCATACCGAGTCCTAAATGCCGTCTTTGGAATATCTTGTTCACGTACTCGGAGTTGATGATAACCCAGAGCCCTAATTCCTATGTCGAATAAAACACTGGATCCTTGTATTGAACAAACAAATCATTAATCCTGGGAGAGGAATAACCGATTCTTCACCGTTAGTTTATTCAATTCCCGATAGTCAATACACATCCGGAATGAACCGACCTTCTTTTGACAACACGACTAGACACCCCAAGGTGAGGAACTGGTCCTTATAAGCCCTGTCGATAGTTCTTGCAGTGTAGCACCGACATTTTCTGTTCATTTCGGAGGAATCCAAATCGATACGGTGCCGTCGGGCTAACAGGCTGCCAGCACCGGCATCAAATCAATTTGGAATTTCCACTTGTCGAGTCGGTGCAGACCCACAATCTTCCGAAAATACCTCAGAAAATCCGAACGATTGTTACGTCCTCAAGTCGCTTCTCTCACCGACCTGTCTTCCAGTCTCCTTTTGCTGTAATGCCTGCCTAAAAAAGACATGGTGTCCTTTCAACAAGTATTTTATGAGTATTAGTGCAGGACATGATGTTCAGGAACAAGTCCCGTTTCCCTGGTTGCTCCCCCGGTCACCATAGACAAATTAGTTCATTTCTATGGGAAATACAAACGTCCTTTTTTAGTTTTCAGCAGAAACATGTCAATGACCGCGTGGTACTATTGACAACCATCCATGCGATTACTATGTTCGAAACTACAATTCTACGGGCACTAAGTTATGTTAACGATGGGTTTTCAAGAAAGTTTAACGTACCACCCCGAATGATAGTGTTTATACCCTAATATTTTCCCCCTCGGCTAGTTCAACATCATAATGATGGTCTAGTGTAGTGGGTGTGATATCAATTATGGAGCTAAATGTAGTGGATAAAAAACTCCTATCGGCACCAGTATCAAATAGAATAGAAGCATAGCGGTCGTTTAGAAGGAACGTACCCGTAACAACGTTAGAGTCCGGGTTTGTCCCCGCATTGCCCACCACATAAACCTTGGCTGGTGCATTGTCGTTCCCACGTTGATTACCACGGTTTCCATTCTTCAACTTAGGGCAGTCCCTCTTGAAGTGCCCCTGAACACCACATAACTCATACAAGGTAACACGGCATTTTTGAGTTGCTCCGGAGTTCTCACGATTGTTTTATTATTGTTTTGGACCGAAACTCTGCAGTCATGAGCCACAATGGCCGATCCTCTACATTTGTTTACATCTGGGAGTTACAAAGGTCCTTGTGAGTGATAGTTTGCATTTGTACACACGGCCATGAACCAGTTGTACTCTCTCTTCTCACTAGTCCCAAAGCAGTAGTACGCTTCCGCCCTGCATGTTTCTAGTTCTTGTTTGTGTTGTTTGGTACCCTTATTTGCTTCCACATTAAACTCTATCTTCCTCTTCTGCTCAGCTTGCCTTTCAGAAATAGTGATGAGTTTTTGGTTCATCTGATCATTGACAAACTCGATTACCTCTTCCATTTTCTGGGGTCGATATGACATCACATTTCCCCGGATTATATCAGGAAGCCCACTCACATACTTCTCAACTTCACAGATTCTAGAAACCTAACGTACCCCAAAAAACCCCCCCACACATCAATGCAAGCTCTTGGAAACGTAGTGTGTAGGTCGGGATATCAGTACCCTTTACCTTTAGGTTCTAGAGTTTGATTTCCAACTTTTTGATTTCACCCCTTAGGCAGTATTTGACCGTCATCAACTTCTTTAATGCCTTCCAGTCCATGGCATAAGCAACCTCTTGTGTAACCGCCTTCCTTGGAGATTTCTGACCAAGTAAGGGCATTCCCAATGAAAGTGCAAGTTGCGAACTTAACTTGGTTCTCAGGAGCACAGTTGCTTATGTGGAACACTGATTCTATCCTTTTGAACCATTGGGATAGCACAACTACCCCTTCAGTACCCTTGAAGTTAAGTGGATGACAGTTCAGGAAATCTTTATACGTACACTCACCGGAGTGGGCGCGTAGCTCCTCTATGTTCTAGTGCCAGAATTGTGGCTTCCATCGCTATGACCATTCGTGTTGTTTCGAAGAGTGTCATGGTTAGCAAGTGCCGCGGAAACTCTGTCAGCGACCAATTGCCATATCATTAGGTAGTCAATGGGTAGTCTAGCTGCAGTAGCCGTAGCAGTAGCAGCAGCAACCCTTGCGGTTCTTGCAGTTCTTACAGTTCTTTTTGGTGGCATGTTGTTCTAAATCACAACAATAAAGCACATGAGTTTTTATAAACATCTCAACATGACATGGGTACAATGTATAACAAGATCACATCACATAGTGATTACATAATATGACTGGGATTACAACACATCACAGAATTGAGATCAACATAACATAATACAACATTTCATATATATTTGGAAAACATACATGATTTGTTCGATACAAGAAATAAATAAAAACATACAGGACCCTACACTAGACTACTGGGAAAGAACGCCATAATAGCTAGCCGGCTACAAAGTTCTAACGAGGAACATGAGAAATCACCTAGTAAACTACTACCGGTGCCCATCGAGAGCATCCGCACCGAGCCTGCTCCAAGCTTGAAGTCTCAGATCCTCCTAGATCCGTTGCTATATTCCCTGGAGTGATGAAACAGTGCAGTCAAAGCTGCTATCAATGAATCCGCATATCCATACGGTGATCCTGCGTCCAAACGTGTGTCCTGTATCCCTGAAGCTCATAGTGGACAACCGAACTAAATCCAGAAAGTGTCCCAAGCCTATCGGGGAGACGAGAGCTCCCTGATCTAAAAGTCAGCAATTCACTTAGTGGGTACTGACTATCATCCGACCAAAGGTCTCGACCGTCTGATATATCCGAGTCTGCCGATCTTGGGTATCCTCAATCACAGCATAAATCTCTTGGGTGTCCTGCTCCTGAACTGCAGTAAGCTCAGTCACCCTAGTGTTGACTCCCTCGAGGGTCAATGGTGCAACCTCCTCGGCAGTCTCTCTCGGGTCTACCCAAGTATCTCTGATCCCATAGCCGACTGCCTCGGCTCTCTATCGTCTAGCTTCGGCATCCAGAGTGCCGAAAAACCTATAATCTACCCTACGACCTCCAGTAGGCCTAGGGACAGCAGTCGAACTCTCCCCCACCTCATATCTCGATGCGGGAGTAGTAAGACATAACCTCTTACGAGTGTGGTAATTTCGCGCTCCGGAAGTCCTCCATCGGTCAACGGTGGTATAACAAGAGTTCTGGTAGTGGGTGGCAGTGGTGAAAGAGAGAGGTGTAGTAGAGATGATAGTAGTAGTAATGCTGCGGGTACGGGTGGTGGTAATGGTGATGAAGCTCTCAATCTACCCATGGCAGCTCTGAAGCCTGGGGGTGCACGCATATGGTTAGAGCTACCATATGGGTGAGGTAGTCTAGGAAGTGGTGATGATGGAAGTAACGGGTTGAAGCTAACACCTTGCATGGCGTTCCCCTGCAAGGGTGGTGATAATGAGAATGATGGTAAAGGCGTGGCTGGTGTAGGTAAGGCAAGAAGTCTCCTACGGACCTCCTCCTCAGGATGCAATAGTACAGTGCTCTGGTCGGATAGATATCCTAGCAGTGGTACGACATGCTGGTGGTGATGGTGGTGTAGCCGCAGCCTCATCGGTCTCAAACGACGCTGTCTCCTCAGAAGAGGGGACATGATCAACAACAGGTGCAACAACAGAGTCGGCCAGAGTCAGATGCTCCTCCTCAGCCTCCTCCTCCTCAGAAGCCTCCTCTTCCTCAGAAGCCTCCTCCTCCTCCTCGTCATCATCAGAGGGGTCATCATCATCGTCGTTACCTCCATCAGCTGGATAGTCTACTGGACCATCCTCAGAGTCCTCCTCGGGATCCTCCTCGGGATCCGAGTCAGCAATGTAGCCTGGAGATAAGGCTATAGGTGAATCAGCAACAGTATACGGCTGATCTCATGCCAGAGGAACCATCCTTATCAGATGGGCCAAGTACTCGGGGTACTCTGGTCCTGGTACGTAATCTGGCGAGAGCGGTGCTTGCTCTAGCTCCTCAGGGCCAGGCACGTAGTCCGGTGGTGCCGGTGCAGCCTTCGGTGAGTCAGGCTCCTAGAGTCTGAAGAAGTCTACAACCCAAGCTAGCGGGTCCCCATGCGATGATATAGACGTATATGTACCCTCGGATGATGCCGAATCCGATGACATGACTGTATCTGTAACACTTAAACAGAGTTACATTGTAGTACATATATAAACCTGATAATGAATAGTACTTAATATAACATAAACACGTATAAGAACCCTGTAGCACTATATACTAACAATTCAACTTGATAGTGTATGTCATGTATGCATCTAGTACAGTTACTAATGCAAACAACTAGTATATGTATGTCCCGTGAAAACCTTTTGTATGATGCAATGTTTGAAAATGGTTATAGTCCAAGTAAAAACATATGACCTGGTTCTCTATAACCTTGGCTCTGATACCACTCTGTAACACCCCCAAATTGGGTCGCAGCGGAATAATGAGTATCTGGGAGCGTTACATTACAGATCGATAGCACAAGATATGAGAACGACCTCAAAAAGAGTCGTTTAAAATACGATACATTGGATTTATTGAAATTGTTTGACAACAAGCACGAAGGCTTAAATAGTTCAACATTTGAAATAAAGATTCTAGATCATAACAATCGTCCCGAAATATAATAACTCCAAATCTTTATGCATGACACCCAAACGACTATCCCAATGTATCTGTGTGCACCGTCGTGCATCATGACCTGAGAAATAACATGCGAAAACGTCAACATAAAGATTGGTGAATTCATAGGTTTAGTAAATAGGAAATGTAGGACCGTAGATTTCAAGTGCATGAAAATTGCAACTTATGAAACATCACAAATTAAAACGTTTTTCCTAAGCTCATAGACACCGAAGCTCGACAGATGAAGAAGCAATATAAAATATTTGCCACATGCCCGTGATGAGTTTAAACCCGGAACATTCCGAAATCGACATGGTATACATGCCGTTGGTTCACTCGGTGACACCCAGTGAGAGCTACTCAACCATAGGGGATGTCAACCCCAATAGTATCGATTTATTAACATTCGAGCTCACACAGTAATTGACAGTTCATGATAAACGGCTCAAGGGTTATCGCTACTTAGGCAAACACTATAATCATGATAAAATGGTACACTTACGCCCAATTTGTAAAACGAACCATGTTTCTCACCCAAAAAGATATAAAAGACATTTCTCATAAAATCTAGTAAAAGTGGGGTTATGAACTCACATTAAGTAATGATAATGTAGAAGCAGAGCAATGGAACGAAAAACGATGCAAATGACCTTATCCACAACCTATGAATAAATATACATATTCACTAAATGGAAAAATAATAATATAATTACATGCAATCTTGTCCCTAGTGTGTGGTTGAAATATATTTGGCATAACGAGATTTGGAAAACAATTTCATCCGTTGAAAAATAGCAACTTTATCGGTCAACCGCGATCAAAATATAAGTAAATGATATGAACATTTGATTTTTAAAAACTAGGCTGTACTACTATTAATTTATTAGTTTAGTCAGCCCATTGGTTTGGTCTCGTAAGTGCTTTTAATATTAGAAGAAATATTAACGTTTTCCATTGAATTAATCTAAAAAGATTACTAGTCTTTTAACAAAGGTGTCGCATAGTTTATTTTATTTTATTTAATTCCAGGTTCGTTAGATGACTATATGGAAAAGTAAAAATATATTTGTAATCTTAGTTAGGTCGTCTACAATAGTCGTTAACTGAACTTTGTCTAGAATTGTCGTTTTATGCGTTAAAAATGAGGCTAAACATGTGCAGGGCGCAAGGCAGCTTTTATACTTAGAATTATTTAAGTTATTTCAGCTTATGGTGTTCACATGGTCAGACTTTTGAACTAAGTTTACGACTTCGTTACTTAATATTAAAACAAACTAAAAGTACATTTGAAAAGTAGGCTAGGTCTGTTACAACTTACTTTTTATAAGTTTTGGGGGCGGAGGTCGTTAAGAGGGTCGAAAATGGGTACAAAGTCAGGGGTGTCGAGCTGCCTGTTGACAGTACTAACTGCGTGACAGCAGCTCTAACTTTGGATTCAAGTTGCGAGCTCGTTTCTCAACCATTTCTCCTGGTTCGAGTTGCTAAATACAACATGGCATGTCGTCTATAAAATGCCCCCACTTCCTCTCACTACGCCCTAGCCTAAGTGGGTTTAAACAAGGCTTAATGTCGAGATTCCAATGGTTGTGAGGTTTCATAAAGGCAGACTGGCATGATTTGTATTGACTAACTTTGTGAGGCTTTAATAACTTATTATATTACTCGGAGCTACAGTACAGCGGCACAAATTCAATGATTCCAGGGGCAAAACGCAGGTTATACATCCTACTCTTGAAAATAATTTAGTCGTTGCTATGTACTTCGTGTTTAGGGGTCGGATAGTGCACCCTAACTAACTATGTGGACTGCGTCCTTTTTATAAAATTTCACACACATGAAACCTTTTTATTCGATCCCTAACCCTAGCTATACTCAACTGATTCTATAAAAATTATACTCTTGCATAACCACAATCCAAGTTATTAGTTCGATGCTAATCCTATAGTAAGTAATTGGTCATATGCGTGTACAACAGGGAACAAGCAAAAGCAGTTATATTTTATCTTTTTAAAGTTTTTCAAGCACAACACTATAACATACATTGCATACATTTAAGGTCATAAGGCATGAAAATAGGAGGACTCACAACAGATGTAAGAAATTTCGATAGCAGAACAGCCAATTGAAAAACCCAATTCGTTGTTTAAAATCTTCGACCAAACCCACAACCAATTTTGAAACCCCTCTTGACCAACTTGATATATACGACAAACACGTCCCTATCTTTCTGCTTGAATTGATCGTCAAAATAATAACAAAAACGACCAAAGAAAAGAGAAAACAAGTGCAAATTTGGTACTAGGGTTTTTCTAAGGTTTTTATGGTTTATTGGAGAAGACGAATGGTAAAAGATGGTTTGTGCATTGTGTGTTTATCTATTTACCAACCAGATATAGATGAAAACAAGGGGAGTTGATAAGGTATGAATTTGATAACCAGATGATGGTGTTGTGTTTCTGGTTTTTTCAAAGAATAGTAAGACTTTAAAAACTTGAATAACATATGCATGTTATAAGTAAATCCTGCAAGGGTCCTTGTTTGTTTGTTAAGCCCAAAATTGCAACGCATCTATGTAACAAGGGATTTAAAGGCAACAACTTGTATGGGGAGTTGTATGAATTCAAGACATTGGAATAAGGTATATTCTTTGGAGTAGGATGTAGTGGGAGGAAGGGTTTAACCGGTGGTTTAATGAGGAAAAAGAGGATTTATGAATCTTGTGTTTATCTAAAGAAATTCAAACATGACTAGATTGATGGATATAGACACAATTATCATTCCCATACTAGTTTGTAGGGAGTGCATGAGTTTTATTGTTAAATTTTTATTTACTCCTAATTTATTGAAGTTAATTTGTTGGTAAAGTTGGGTTTAAGAAATATTTTTCTGTGATAAAACCCAAATGAATGTGATCAAGAAACTTCCTTGCTGCGAATAATAATTCAAATGACGAGTACGAAAGCATCAAGTAAGGTCTTAATAAGTGCATTTGATATTTCTATCAAACGTTGGATTTTGATGCCTACACGATCTAACTAGAGTGGTTTAAACGGATATAATTATGCAAACCTATTAATGAAAAGGAAGATAAATTATTAGAGATCAAAATATGACCTGAAAAACACGGGGTGTTATACTAACATTACTATGGAAGAGTATATCAGGCTTGAGGAAGAAAAAGCTCATAGGCGTGGTAAAGTGTTTAACTGGGAAACTGCTACGTATGGTAAGATCTGGTATGATAAAGATGTTCACGGCCTCAGATATGTTGAAATTGAATTCCCAGCTATAGTCCTTAAATAACGCGTTAACATCTTAAGTTACGCTCTCATGTGAACCCACGGTAAGTCCTCTTAACGACAATTAAATTGACTTTAGAATATCGTTTGACGAATCCGACGATGAAGAGTGCATGGTAATTTTTGACAAAAATTCATTTTCCTATAAAATAATTTCTATCAACGATTTGAAAATGGATTCGGAAAATGATAATGATAAAGTCAATATGCCTTCGTTTCCGTCACCCAAGCCTAAGGTCAGTTATTTTAATGATTTAGACTTCTTTAAAGATTTTGAGAATGAATTTCCAGCCATTGTTTACAATGATGCTTTAACGTCTAAATCAGATTTATCAACTGAACCGATTTTAAACCCTCAACATATAGATGAATTTAATTTGAAAGTTGACACATCATTGTCCGAATGTGATGAATAGGAACAAAACGTTTTATACTTTAATGATCTATTTTTTTAACGTAATTTATCCCGATGATTCAAAATCGGATGAGGAAAATGATGATGATAAAATCGATATTGAACACTCTTCGAGGGATTTATCTGTTAAACCATTACCTGATATAATAAATACCGATGATGGTGGCTATGCACATGGGTCAAATAAGCTTTTGGAAACAAGTCATGATACATCTAATAAATTTTTCAAAACTGAAATTTTAATCAAGGAATTAAATCTTAATATCATGACATTTAATTATATTATCAACGAGATGCTATTAAATCTTATTAAGAATTTATATGTGCCGTTTGGCATCCCGTTCGACCCAAAATTATTTTATAAGGATGAGATTAAATTGGGGCAAGTCTAACTTAAGGACTTTTCTGTAAACAAAATTGCTTGTCGGGAGACAACCCGGAATGTATTTTTAATTTTTATTGAGTTTGTCTTCCCAGATTGTCTATACGGCGTATCCAAACCCCATGGATACGGCGTATTGAATATCTGGACGTTATCCAGTCTTTATTTTCAACACAGTCTATACGACGTATTCAATAAATGAATACAACGTATACATGTATCAATACGAAGTATCCTAGGGTATGGATACGGCGTATCGAATTCCTGTACAGTTTTAGGTATTTATTTCGAGTCTAACCAAACGAATACACGGAGATAGAATTGCATTTGTTTTCTGAGAATTTTACACAGGACCTCGTGAAAGAAATATCGACGAATGTTGGTGGAGGATTTACAAATCTGGAGATCTTGAAATGTTGGAGTCTTGAAACCTCAAGACGGCTGTTCAACACACAATCTTGCTCATAAACGCAAATTGGAGAATCTACCAAGCAAATATCAAGGGAGTTTCTCATTCTAATTCTTTTTAATTCTCGTATTTAATGTTTTATATATACAACGAGGACGTTGTATAATTCAAGTGGGGGGATGGAATTAGAATGTTTACTTGTCCTAATTTTCACACTAAAATGCTTAAATTATGCTCAAATTTAAAATTTTTTCAAGCATACTTTTGTGAAAATTACATGTTACATAACCCGCACACAATAACCCTTGTTAGATATTGTGAGAATTTAGCCTATCCGTTTCCAAATGTTTACCTAAATTCCACAAAATATGAGTGTGCCGGTGATGTAGTAGACTTTAGAACTTGGCTTGGTATATCTATTCGAGACCACAATAATGAGTATTATGGATTTAATTTTAATTGGAGTAACTTGTTTATATTGGTAAATTTTTAGGATTTACACCCAAAAAAGCCGTATCCATGTTTGTGTATTAACTACTAACACGATTAGTACCTCCAGTTTAAACAGCCAACTTTTATACGAATCAAACTCCACATAAAGAAACTCCCACCAAGAAGCAATCTTCCTATAGATATTTCTCACCAACGAACACGCAAAAAATATATGATTCGTGGATTCAACCTCCTTATTACAGCTTGGACAAATGATAGACTGAATCTCAATACCTCTACGCGACAAATTCAAACGAGTGGGTAAAAAGTCATACCGAACTTTCCACACCAAAATAAATGGGAATGTATATTAGTAGTCAAAACTCATGTGATTTTACTACCATCACAATTAATGGTGAATCCGAAGAACGAAGGAACTATCGAAGAAATCATCCGAAATTATTATGACCGTGAAGATGGTGAAACTACTTCGAGTTTCGTATATAGTTAGATATGAAAAAAAAAATCAAAAAAATAAGAAAAATTGCAACACAAAAAGAAGGAAAGTTTAAAGATAATCGTTTCGCAACAACCGAAGGAATTACACGAAGGATCGATTATTCGTTGATACGCAACAAAAAATCAACGATGTAGAGTATTGTACGAAGTGGAAGATATCGCAACTTGCCTTGTAAAGTATGTAAAGTTTGGGATGATTGGGAAGTTGACCGTTACGGGAACACCAACTTAGGTTGTTGTTTTTGATATATGATCAAGACGTTGTAAATAGTCGTGTCTTTATCATGGTAACGGTCAGGAAAAAGTGTCTAGCAACTTGTATCTTAGTCTTAATCTATTTGTTTCTTGATTTTTATTTAACATTAATTTACTTCCCTCTCACCTAATGATTAGCCGTTGGTTTTACGCGAATGAGGATATGATCGAGAGTGCATGTCTATTTCGTCGTTATGGCCATGTATGCATGTCTCAGCTGCCTCGTTGGTTTACGACTTTTGGTGAAAGTTAGAAGTTTCCTACCCTATATCATTCTTCATCCTAACCGTTGGTTAAATTCGAATGGGGATGTGATCGAACACACATGTCTATTCTATCGTTACGACCATGTATGTGTGCTTCAGCTGCCATGTTGGAGTGGTACTTCTGGTGAAAGATTGTAGAATGATCAACCGTAAGCCTTTCCATACAAAAACCTATATTTACCTTTATAAACTTGTTACTCCTTAGTTAGAGACGGTGAGATGTGATATCATGCCAAGCTTATGATAAATACTCATCACGACCGAGCAAATAGCGAATTAGTTACATGTTACCACATAGATTAGCTTGAGTGATTTGAGTTGTTTTCATCTGCCCCTATTTCGTAAGAGTGATTGTTGTGTTACTTGTAATAGTCAAATAAATACTTTAACGGAAAAATAACCTTAGGGGATACATTTTTATAAACTTCTAAAGCTACTTGAGGACAAGTAGGATTCAAAATGGGGATATTAAGTGATATCAAATACATCTATTTTATAGCATTCATTTGTCCCATGTTTATTAACCAAATTTGTATAGTTATTGCAAAAGAATTGTAACTTAATCTTATACTTTGAGAAATGAAGTAATTATGGAGTACTTGGTAAAAGATATCAAAAGGCGCGCTTCATGGAGCTTAAATGAAGATAATTTGAAATTACTAATCTGAAGACCAATACTCGTATCCGATCCAAAGAAGAGACGGCGTATCACGTGCCTGCATTCACCAAAGACCACAAAGGAGTAAAGCTCAATACGCCGTATCCAGAAGAAGTCAATACGCCGTATTGAAGATATAGTATGTCAATATTCTGGAAGATATCAAACGTTGTCCCTACTCCAAGAAACCCCCAATACGTTGTATCTAATCCCTTGGATACGCCGTATCGAACCGACTTCCAACCCATAAATACAAAACTCAAAATAAGATTTAATGTGCTAAATCATATCTCTGATACCTAAACCATAAAAGTCGATTTTCAGAGGAGAAAAAGAGCATAAGAGGTCGAGCAACGTTATCAATTCCATAGGTGACATCGTGTAATTCGTATACTTTAGTAATCGTTTAGTTTTTGGTATCATTAGTTAACTCAGTTAGTCTACTTGTTTAAATAATTGCTTTTAGTATTTATTATATGTTTAAAGGCTAATACCTTCGGGTATTAGCCATTATTATAAAGATCTAAATGTTTGGTTTGTTTATCTCGATTACTTAATTTATAGTTGATTGCTTATTTTATGTTTATATAATTTAAACTTGTTACGCGCTTTTGTATAACTCCTCCGCTGCCGCGCCGCCTTCCGTATCCTGTCGCCCCCCCCCCCCCTCTCCCCCTTACTACCCGCCTCCCCCCACCTTTCACTCCCGCGACCAATCATTCAACTGGATCTAGTGATATGGACCAAATAAATCTATAGTCTAGGATAGCTCTCCATATAGTAGTTTATACATCTAGAATCATAGGATCAAAAATATTGTCCTTCTAAATCTGTGTCTAAGATACGCTTCGGGCTTAACTAGTTAATTGGATATTGCCAATGGTTTATTGATCGTGTTGACTAGAAGTTGAACCTAGATAATTCAACAAATAACGTTATGGATTCCATTGGATATTTGGACAAGTGGACTACTAGTGCATAAATTGCCATTAAGCGGTAAGTGGGTAAAGTCTCTATGAGCTAGGGTTTAACAAGATCACCATTGCTTTAATCCCTAAGATTGATTATAATCAGCAAACAAGGATGCTTTATGCGGATGCTTTAATTGTGACAGAATTAATGTGTCTAGGTCTTAGGAAGAAGTCCCGCCTAAGTCTTAAGAATGATATGCCACCTCGAGAGAAGAAATCATTGCACTAAATAAATAAACCAACGTTCTAATTGGATTAATAATGGTTAATACAGTTTTTTTATCATTAAGCTCGACCGCTCTTTTATCTTCTGTTAATTAGCTTGCGTGGGTAAAAGTGCCTTAAATTGATTATAGTCACCGACCAACCTGTGCCAGTCTCTCAAGCTGAACCCCCCCCCCTTTTACCTGTTAGAATTATGATTAGAACTAACATATGTTTAGCATAGGTTTGACTTAGATTAGAATTAACATAGATTAGATAACCAAAATATAAATAAATATATAGATTTAACATCGCTTCAAGTGTTCGACACCCTACTTACTACGAATCTACCACTGCCCGTTAAAGTGTTGTTTTTGGTTAAGTTGGAAAAATATAAATTTAAAACCTGAAACATAAAAAATATACACCACAAAATGACACATCAGTTAGTCTTGAGAGTTGAAAAGAAAATGTTTGTCATTGAACAACCTATTTCCCCTGCTCTTGCAACTGATTCCGCAACAAATGTGCTAGCAGATTCGAATGCAGGATGCTGCTTATAATGAGGTGGCTTGTCTTATGCTTGGTAGTATGACTCTTGAGCTTCATAGAAATTTTAAACACTCTACACCTTATGAGATGCTTCAGGAGCTTAAATCTATGTTTGAGAAACAAGCTAGAGTGGAGAGGTTTGACCTAATCCAAACTTTCCATGCTTGCAAACAAGATGAGGGTAAACCAGTTGTTGCATATGTTCTAAAGATGAAAGGATATCTAGATCAACTGGAACATCTTGGTTATGTGCTACCACAAGATCTTACTGTTGGTCTAATCTTAAATAGCCTCACTAAAGATTTTGCTGGATTTGTGAGAAATTACAATATGCATAACATGGGGAAGACAATTGGTAAACTACATGATATGCTCATTGAGTATGAAAAAGGTTTACCTAAAAAGGCTGAAACACCACAAGTAATGATGATTAAA